>CABHPP010137861.1:5189-30880 GCA_902168425.1 Peromyscus attwateri | reverse complement strand
GTGTGTGTGTGTGTGTGTGTGTGTGTGTGTGTGTGTGTGTGTGTGTGGTGTGTTTTTAGAAGCTAATTCTTCTTCCAGGAGCCATTAGTTGCCTGTAGTTCTTTGTCCAGGAGTGGATCTCCATGAGATTTTCTCCCTTCCAAGTTAATATGTCTATTGATATTGTCCATTGTTCCAGTCTTGTTTAAGTAGCCATCTCCATGAGAGACTTATGCTACAGGCTTCTTGGGAAACCAACTTTTTGATGTTTAGTAAGGATACCAGAAGACAACACAGCTTGAGCTGAGCTGAAGTCTCTGGTGAGCTTCTCTGTTTCTTCCCCATTTCACTTTATTCCTGTGGGTGTTTGGATGAATATCATGTTTCAAGATGCAGGTATATGTGTGCATATCTTCATGTATTGTGCCTCAGTCTTTACTTGTTAATATCACTACCTTTTTTTTTTTTTTTTTTGTATTTTGAGACAGACTCTTATAGCTCAGGCTAGCCTGGTACTCCCTGTATAGCCTATGCTTGCTTTAAACTTCTACCAATTCTCTGACCCCAGCCACCTGAATATTGTAATTACAAGTGTGCATACCCAGTTCAAAATTTGTTTTCATAAAGCATGTATAAATCCATCTTTATTACCATTGCAAAGCAATTGTGACTGTATAACTTTTTAAAGAAAATAGGTTTATTTTGACTTGTGATTGAGGAGGTCACATCTGGTGATGATCATCTGCTGAAAGTGTCTAAAGCTGCATAGGATAGCCATGTGGTAAATGACAGGGAACATATGCACATCTCTTCTGATTTCTGTCCTTTTTTATAAAGTTACCAATGTTAGATCTTGGAGAATCTATTCTGATCACCTCACAAGGACTCCTTCTTTATATACCTTAGTTGAATTCAATGTCTATACTCAGTGCCAAGTATAGTTGGGGTTATGTCTCAACACAGAAAACCCTGAATGTCACACTCAAACCATAGCATAAACAGTTCCCATTTCATTTAAAGTGGACATTGAATTAATTTGTCCTAGAAAATAGGAGACATTAAGTATCTACCTAACATGAAGATTCTGCTTTAAAATATATGAAAATGGAAAGCTTCTCTTTAGAAGAATAGTTAAATATTCAAGTATTGTGAGGCTATTTAAATAATCTGGAGCAGAAATTAGAGCTCACCCTTGGAGAAAACGCTCACTGACAAACCAGTCTAGTCATGCATGCAGAAGAAAGGAAGCATCCTGATTGTTGTTGGGAATTAACATAGAAGTAAACTCTTTAGACAGACATTCAGATTCTTTGTAGCAATTAAGTAAGAATAAAAAGAAGCAAATAGAATCAGAAATCGCTCTTTGGAAGCTTCAGAGTTGGTGAGGTGAGGTTAGCTCGTGGTTTGTCCTATTCCTCTGAGCTTTCTCTAAGGCTTTAACCCAAATTTCTAGCTCCATGTTTTTTTATTTAATAAGACGATTTAGAAGTTTGTCTACAGAGCACATATTTTTTAACACTAGCACATCAAAGCTAACACATTCCTCACTTACTTTCTCATCTTCCTCTGCTCCGGTTTGAAAATGTATTTTATCAGTATTTCCCCTTAAGAATATTTCAATTCATTAAAAGACAGTGACAGTAGAACTGGGAAAGAAGAAATTAAAGAGCCTTAAATTAGAACCATTTAAGAAAATCATTGCAGAAGAGTTAAGATGTGAAAGTGCTGAAGGGTCAGAACTATAAACAATGGAGAAACTATTCATGCATATATACATTAATTTAATGACTTTTAAAGGCCTATTGTACACTGGGTTTTGTGATAGTTGCTGCAAAGGGATCATACAGTGTAAAATAAGCTGGGATTTGCTGTTTGGGTAGAGAATTTTATTGCTTCTAAATGAATGTGGAAGATAGTGGTGGTATTGTGTTCCCCAAAATATTGTGCATGCTAATAAACTTATCTGGGGTCAGAGAACAGGACAGCCACAATATTAAACATAGAGGATAGGCAGTGGTAGCACACACCTTTAATCCTAGCATTCCAGAGGCAGAAATTCATGTGTTCAAGGATACAGCCAGGCATGGTGACACACGCCTTTAATCCCAAGAAGTGAGCCTTTAATCCCAGGGAGTGAGAGCAGATAGCAGAAAGGTATATAAGGCATGAAGACCAGGAACTAGAAGCTTTTGGCTGGTTAAGCATTCAGGCTTTCGAGCAGCAGTTCAGCTGAGATTCATTCTGGATGAGGACTCAGAGGTTTCCAGTCTGAGGAAACAGGATCAGCTGAAGAATTGTCAAGGACCCACCGCGTGGAAGGAAAGAATTTACTCCTGTGCGTGTTCCTGTGACCTCCACAGGCATGCCATGGTGCAGGCACCTTTCTCCCCCTCCAGTCAATTCCTGGCACAGAAGATGTCAAAAAAGAAGTCAACTCAGCTAGCTGAGCAGTGGGCATTATTTGTAACTCCAGCGAAACCTGTTGATGATGAATGAATATTCTATCTACTAGGGGCTCTGAACTCTTGAACTGTTTATCAGTCCAGTCTAGCCCCATCTTCTTTAGCAGCTGTATTCATCATTTACCTCATTACTGTTATAAAAGGTCCAATAAAGCAGATGAAGAAAGGATGGGGCTATTTTTGGCTTGTGATTTGGTTATTGTCCACCCTAGTGGGGAAGGCGTGGTGGCACATGCAAGGATATGGCTTTAATTCCCAGCAGTGTAATGGAAAGAAGGAAGGAGGGAAGGAGGAATGCAATTGAAGGAAGGAACAAAGTCAAGGAGAAAGAAAGAAAGGAGAGAAACAAAGTCTTATGGAGTTAATCAAGTTAAAGTGAAATCAGTATGATTGGTGACTCATAATGGGAGATTTAGATACAGATAGATGTGGGCAGGGAGAAAAGGCCATGTGAGGACATGCAGAGAGGAGGGGATGAGAGGTCAGACTCAAGTGATAGATCTATGAGCCAAGGAGTGCCAACAACAGCCACCATTGCTCCAGAAACCAAAGGAGAGGCATGGGGTAAATACTTCCTTAGGAGCCTCAGAGTGCATCATCAGCAACGCCTTTTCCCTATGTTCTGGCCTGAAGAAGCAGGAAACACAGATCTCTGTTACATTATCAAGTTGGTGGCACTTCATCCAGGAGGATCATAGTACTGAGCAGGAGTGCAGAATAAGAGAGAGAGTGAAGATAATGTCTGAGCAAATGATGTTGGCTGATAGGGATGTCTCCTTGTGATAATAATAATAATAGCAATAATAATAATAATAATAATAATAATAATAATAAACCTTAAAAATAAAAAAATAAAAAATAAAAGAATCAGAAATCATCCTGAGCCTGAAATGCATTGGGTGTTCTTGGAAACTGTAAATGATTTCATACAAATATTTCCTCTCAGAAGTTGAACTTCTCTTAAAATGTTAGTGGTGCCATCAGCGAAGACAACTGAGAGCAGAAATGAGATGCTAATGGAAGGCACATCTGCCTTCGAAGAGGTAGACCAGCAGTGGAGTTAGTGTGTCAACCTGACAGATCCTAGAAACACCTGGAAGCCAGGCATCTGGGCATGCCTTTAGGGGGGTCCTGATTGCATTAACAGAGACAGCAAGACCCAAACACTACGGAGGCACCATTCCCTGCCTGGGATCCAAGACTGAAGAAAAGGGAACCAGCAGCAGTGTACTGCTGTTCTCTGCTTCCCGGTTGTGGATGTGATGTAAGCAGTTGGTCCGAGCACCTCCTGTCCTGATTTCCCCTACCACAATGGACTGTGCTCTGGAACTTGAGCCAGAGCAAACCTTTAGCACCTTCCATTGCTTTTTCTTGAGTATTTTATCATAGCAATAGGAGAAGAACCTAAGATGAGCAGCAAAAGGAAAAGCCAGATCAGAGAAAACCAAAGCGCTTCAGGACAATGACCTGGGAAACTTCTGCAAATCTGTGGACCAGAATGAGAATTCTGTCAAGAAGTCAGAAATGAGGGTTCCCGAACCCGGTAAGTATTCATGCCATGACAATGTGCCTATAAAAAGGCAATGTGACTTCAACAGGTCATCAGAGACAAGGTGACCAATCATATATAGGAGATAGAAAAAAATGAGTAAAAATCCATGCCAAACTTGATACGAGCTCAGATAAACATAAATTAACATAAAAAACAGTTTTTAGCTTGGTCTCAACAAAATGAGTTGTAATAATGTGTTATTTAATGAGAAGCAATGAGTTGTTTCTGCTTCGGGGTGGCCACTCATTTTGATGAATTATTATTTTAATAATATAATTATCTCATTAATAAATCAGCCAGTCAGTAATGCAAATATTTCACATTTAAGTGTGTGCACTGAACACTTTGATTGTGTTGACATGTCTGTTTTACATTTTCCACAAAAGCAAGTTGATTTCAAGCATGTTATCTGGTCTTGGTGTCAGCATTCCACTCCACAAGGTCCTGCTTTATGCTGAGATGTTTGACAGGGCCTTGCTGAGCATACACCAGGAGGATGAAAACCGGAGAAAGGAAGAGAACATCAAATGAAACCTGTGTGACCTGGAGAAATTATAAGAGCATTACTAAAGAAGACCTGTTTTTACATTCCTGGCTCTGCTACTAAGTACGGAAGTCAGTCTGGGTGTCACCTAGTTCAGCTCAGTCTCTGGTCTGGAAACACACAGGATTATTTATGAAGTCACTGATTAAAATACAAATTGGGCGTGCTAGTTTGTTGAGTCCAAGTTTCCAGTCCTGGCTGTGATTAAGAATAATCTAGAACAAAATCCAGAATCTAGTCCTTGCCTTCCACTGAGGATATTAATAAAAATTACAGAAATGGCTCTATTTCTCTTATCATTCAGTTTTCTTCTCCTGATGTTCAGAATCTAATTGTCTTTCAAATTTTGAGAGTCAACTGTTGAATAGAAATTGTGGAGTGGACAACCACATCAGATCTCACATAAGCATGTCGCTCAAACAACTCAGGGCAGCTTTGTATATTTCAGGCTTGGGTACAATTGGGATTATACAGCAAAGTCATAATTAACAAGCTAAAATAAAGTTCATGGGCATTATAAAAAGGGCTTCCACTATTTTCTAGCTGTTATATTCTGAAGAGCTTGAGCATTCTTTCATGTGAATGAAGATTAGAAGGAAAATAATGCTATTTCACCAATCCAAGGATAGTTTCATGGGGCTAGACTAGGTACATCTGATATTGGTTATGTTATTTGTTTTTGGTTGGAATCCCATGAAGAAACTATTAACATTACTGTTTTGCAGATGTGAAAATGAGGGTCAGATAAACTGAAAATCTTATAAAACCATGTTTCACCACTAAACGGTAGAACAGGGGTGTTGATTCAGATCTTTCTGGCTCCATACATCATAGTAAATTGTCTTTCCTGATCATTCAGCACTTTGCAATTGAACAAATGTTTGGTGCTGGAGGGACGCCCTGTTCATATTTATCATTGTGATGATCCATCTCCCATACCATGTAGAAGTTACAGGCTTCACCAACTGGTTGAATTTCAGACACCAGCTGCCACAGATGTGTTTTATGTCCCACCCACATCTCCTTAACTCACCTCTCGGTTCAGCTACAGCCACAGAAGACAGAGCCTGAGCTCTCTGTAGCAGTCTACACTTGCCTGGCTGTACGTTTTAGACACCAGGCTTTCTCCAAAGCTGCATGGCTTGGTGTGCTTGAGTGCACGGCATTCAATGGCTAAGTCTCCCAACATCCTGTCCTCCAGAGGGGTAATTCCAACTTGCTTCCAGGCTTCCTCGACAGGGTCCTGGTTGTCCTTCTCAGTGATGGCCTTAATGATGGCTTCTCCTCCCCCTTCCCTTGGTGCATTCCCTCTGCTCTCTCTGCTTCCTGAGAGTCGTATCTTTCCAAATTCTAATGGTTTGGCCTTTTGTGCTTCTGTGTGTGTGTGTGTGTGTGTGTGTGTGTGTGTGTGTGTGTGTGCTTCCTTTTAAAACAGACTGTTTAGACTGGGTTCATATGTATTAGGCATTGCTTGCACTAAAAAAGGAGCAGATGGGGGGAAGAAAGAAAGCAGTGTGATATAGACTCACAATAGTTCTGGTGAGTGCCTCTCCTTCTTGCCCACCTCCCACCAGCCACAGGGATTACAAGCAGAACCAGCAATAACATGGTAGTTGTAGCAAGATGTCTGAAGCTAAGGGCAGTATTGGTATGGGTTCTAAGTACATGAAAGAGGTCATTACTCTGACAATTCCCAAAATACTTGAGGAATGAAATCCTACCAGTACCAGAACTTCCTACATGTGACTAGGAAGGTCTGGATATATTGAATTGTGCATATTGACACAGCTGTAACCTCAAATGTCAGCAAAACCTGAAATATATTTTGCCAGTGGAGTTCTCAATATTTTCTTCTTCTCCTCAGCTTGTTTTCTGTCTGTCCTTTTGTCTGTTTTGAAGCAAGGTTTTATTCTATTTCTCAGGCTGACCTGAAACTCGCTATATAGCCCAGGCTAACCTTGAACTCATGTAATCCTCCTGCCTCTGTTTCCCAAGTATTTGAATAACAGGCATGCACCACCACATGGCTTCAATATCTTTTTCTATTCATATATTAATTTATACAATTAGCATGCTTTAGGTACTTTGTGGTAAAATATGGAGAAAAATCTATTTGTGAGAAATTCCAACCAGAGAGACTGCACTGGATGAATTTGGCTATTTCTTAATCTACAACATAAAGAAAAGACATTAGCTTTTACTTGGAAATAATAAAAAAGGTCATGGATCAATGATGACATAATAAAGAAATATTCTTGTCTTTTTTTTCCGGGTGAGGACCGAACCCAGGGCTTTGAGTTTGCTATGCAAGCACTCTACCACTGAGCTAAATCCCCAATCCCAGAGAAATACTCTTGTGAAGAGTTTAGACTAGTCATTTCTACTGGAGCAGCCTTCTCTCCTGGAGTAGGTTTGGCTTATCTCTTAGGGCTTTTATACATTTACTCTACATGATCTTAGGGCACAAAACATAACCGTTCCTGCTGTCTTAATGTTGAGTGGGAACAGAGTGCTTCATGAAAGCTAGATGATTGGGTAGGTAGCTTGACAGAAACATGGATAAGGATGTGGCCTCTTACAAAGTACTTCTAAATGCCATGTAAGAGAAATCTCAGTTACCTATTTTTCATAAAAATTCCAAAAAAAATAAAAACCTTTGGCTAACTGATAATACGTAAGTAGGAAATCTCAGGACCAGAGTCCATGTTCTTTCTAATCCTACTGCCTGATCCTTGTCAGTCCTTAGAATCCACTTGGACACACAGGACCTCATTTCCCAGAGACCAGGAATTGGTTGTGGAATCCAGTGTCTATATATAAAAAACAAATGAGACCTTGGATCAACTGCAGTTGTGGACTGGCTGTGTGGTACATATTTTTTTATGGTTTTACACAGGAATCAAACATGTTTTCGACTAGTGTTACTGCAAATGTTTGTGGGTCAACACTAGTGTTAAGGTTCAGATAATGCTTAAGCATGTAGCTAACAGCCTCATATACTTGAAGTTCCATTCTAAATGTGCTGATGTTGGGAGGTATGGAGTCTTTAAGAAGTGGAGGCTCATGGGCAGTAATTAGGCCATTGGCTATATTGTCCTTTGGAGAAATGAATGTAGTACCATGAGATGCTTGTTAGTTTCTACAAAAGGGAACTGTTGTAAACAAGATGATCCTGGCCTCTGAATCTCTCTGGTTTCCTGTCTTATACCCCATTACCTCTCTTGTACACATTCCTGGCATCTTCACGGTGCTGTTCATGAGGCCCTCACCAGAGCTGGGGAGATGCTGGTATCATGGTCTCAGATCTGAAGAACCCTGAGCAGAATAAGCTCTTTTTTTTCATAGATTACCCAGCCTCAGATTTTCTTGTAAACAAATAATAGACAGAGACAACCAAATGCTTAAACTTGATTTAAATAACTTATGTAGTGCCTCAGTGGGACTATAAGTCTGATTATTGTCTGAAATTGTGATTACATTTAAATTTTAAAATAGTATTTTATATTAATCCATTTTTATATACACACACAAAATCATAGTTTTATATAAAAAGATGAATCTTTTAAAAGTAGTATATTCAATTGAGTTTTAAATCATCAAGCCTAGCTAAATGTCTTTCTCAAATTTCTGGATAAAAGTATTTCCAAATGAAGGTGACATTTACTATGCTGTCTTCTGATACACACATATACACACATATATATTTATATATACATATACAACATGAATATGTATACACATATAGATAATAATATATAGAATATGAATATGTGTACACACATAGATATTCATATATACATATAGAATGTCTACACATATATATTCTTTTTACTGCTACAAAGATACTTTTATTACTCTTTGTTTCATATTTCATAATCACCTTCACTCCATACAAAATTATATCATCTGTTATACACAGTTCATCTCAAAGAGATTCAGAGAATGAAATAAGCAATGAGAAGCATGGGGAGTGATTACAGAAAATGTGTTTAGGCATAAGGATAAATTAAAGTATTCAGTCACAGGGCTGTTTGTGAAAGGAGGAAATTAAGAGACAGAAGCAAAAAGATATTTTGTTATTGAGTTTTGGAGAGAAGTCAAGGGAGAGGAAAACATGAGTTTTCATTCAGGCTGTAGAAATTTAGATGAGAATTAATGTGCATTGTGCAGAGATGCTAGGTACATCAGTGTAAATAGCACCCTAGGCACACTGGGCCAGAAGCAGAGAGTGTGTAGCATGGAGCTGTATCATCTAACAGTATTCATGGTATGGCAATGATATTCAAATTAAGATGAGGTCACCCAGAAGTTCATATACATGGGGGAAAGAAGAAACCTAAGATCAGCAATATGCATTTTTGGAACACAGAGAAGGACGCAGCAAAGGAAATGGAGACATGGAGGACACACAATGAAGGCGGAATCACTCACATCCAGCTGCTGGGAGGAGAGTGCTCTGAGAGCATCTCCCTAAGGGCTTCGTAGCACTCTTATGCGATGCCACTGGTTACATCTTACAAGAGAAAGGGGCTTACCTAAATCTATAGCAGTCCGTCCATGGGTAATCATTTGTATTAGCTTACTAGGACTGCTATACCATTTACTGGGTGTTCCATGCAACAGAACATTTCTCACAGTTCTTCAAGTTATAGATATTATCAGAGTTGCTTTATTCGGAGATGTCTCTCCTTGGGTTGTGGATAGCTGTCTTCTAAGTGTGTCTTCTTATGGTCTGACTTTGGTTCTTAAATTTCCACAATATCTCTGTGTGTACAAATTTTCTCACGTTAAAGTCAAGGTCTGATTGGATTAGGACCCACACTAAAAGCCTAATTTTAGCTTAGTCACATCTGTAAATATCCTGTCTCTAACTACAGTAACAGTCTGAGGAGGGCTTAGGAGTTCAACAAATTAATTTGGGAGGAACACAATTTATCCTGTAATTTTTTTTTAAATGATAGCAAACTTGTTCCACACAGAACTAATGAGAAATAAAGGAGAAATATGGTACTTCTATCATGCCCACTGAATCTCTTTAGGTCCTGCAGATATGTATGGGCAGGACCAAGAGGGCTCTTGATGATTCTTCCGTCTGAACATTTGCTCTGAGCCTCTGCCCTTGCTGCAGGTCTTCAGCATGTCACTACTTCACACCAACTTCCTTTCTTACACACCTCTGACTTTCCACTAATAATCTGCACTGCAAATTGAGTTTATTGTTTTTTAGCTATTGCCTCCCAGGTACTCTTTCTCTACTCATGTGTCTCTTGTCTACTTCTTGGTTTGCCAGCTCTGGCCCTCCCATCCCTGATGCCACATTGTTTCCCGGCTGCCAACCAAAGCTTTGGATTTCTACTTTCAACCTATTCCATCTCGACAACATACATACTTCTCCGAAACTTGCATGGATTTCAACTTATTCCCCAAAGTGCACCCCTTTCTCATTATCCTTCTACAAGGAATAAGACATTACCCTTCTATCTGCCCGAAAGAAGTGTGGCAATCCACCAGCCATTTTTACATAAAAGAGATCAAATTCATGCCAAAATATTACTGCTACAAATAACTTTTGTGTGCATGTCTGTGTACATATGTGTGTTCATGTGTGTAGTTGCACATGTATTTTCACATGTGGAGAGGTGGAAGCTATAGGACCATCTCAGTTATCACTCCTCAGGTGCCTTTCATCTTCTTTATTTTATTTAAATTTTTTTCATACAACATATTTTCAGCATATTTCCCCCTTCCAACTCCTCCCAGATCCTTCCCACCCCCATCCACCAAACTGCATGTTTTTTCACTCTCTCTCAAAAACGACCCCAAACAAAACACAAACCAAAAACCAAAAAGACAAAAAATACCAAAACAAACAAAAAGCACATACACACATAAACAAGGAGTTCCTTCTATGTTGGTCAGCTACTCCTGGGTATGAGGCCTACCCTGGAATATGGCTGATATACCCAGTGATGTTCCGTTGGAAAAAACTGATTTCCCTTTACCAGCAGGTATCAATAGCAAATAGCTTCTAGGTTTAGGGATAGGACTTTGTATCCACATTTCCTTCTCAGTACTGGGATTTTGTCAGGTTTCAACCTATGCAGGTCTTGTGTGTGCTGTCAATGTCTCTCAACCCTCATCAGAGAAGCTTCTTCTTGTAGTACATGGGAATTAACACAGAGACCCACAACTGGATAATGTTCAGAAAGTAGAAGACTTTGGAACACTCAGCCCTAGTGGGATGCCTTCATCAAATCCCTCCCTGCAAGACTCAAGCATCTATGCAGAAGAGGAGGCAAAGAGAGTGTAAGAGCCAGAGGTGGTGGGAATAGCATCTTTCGTCCACAACTGTGAAGTGACTGAGATAACACCTTCTTGTCCAGATCTCACCTATACTCCATTTTGTGACTGCTCAGGTGCTTTTTAGCCTATCAGACATGTCCACTTGGCAGTACATTCAGGATTTTCCATGACCCTGATGGAGGCTCAGATACATAACCAAAACATTCTGCATGTATTACCAAAACAAAAGTTAGCAGATTCCCCTGAACTACACCTAATAATGATGTCATTGTGGTTTTTAACTTTATAAATGCTATACCTCTGAACTTTGGTGTCAAGAGTTTTTCCAAAGCACCAACTTGCTCTTGGTCACCAGCTAATGAATAACTCTAATTTGGCGTTATATCCATGGTGGTGGTCTGCAACTTTATCACCTGGACTGTAACAACAGAACTGATACTTGCCTGTCTCTATCTCCCCAGGGCTGGGATTGCAGGTACATGATAGCACACCCATCTTTTCCCCTAGTTCTTGGTAATCAAAGTCAGACCCTAGTATTTGTAAAGCAAATACTTTACTGAGTGAACTCTCTCTCTCCAGCCCTATAATTATGTTTATATGACTATTTTAAAAATGGACTTTGGCTGTTTAAAGAGTTCTGGAACATCAAACCCCTCCTGTCAGTCTTCTCATCCAATAACCTAGATGAAACATAGCAAGAAAAGGAATTTAGGGTAGGGTGATTATGTGGATTTTTTTTTTGTTTGATTTGTTAGTTTTCAAGGTATAGATCTCTCTACCCCTGAAGCAATGAACATCAATAAGTATAGTTTGCCTTTTATGTTTCTAAAACTTTTGCTTCACAAGAAACAGTGACCATTTATTATACAAGAACAAGATGTGACATCATATTGCAATTATACAATAAATTCAATACCTGCTAACAGAAGCTGTTGATTTGGGAAAATCTATCGGAGCAATATGTAGTGGGTGGCTGTTTGAGCCATGCCCTGAATCACCACCCCTAGTGAGGTAGCACATAACTGTTACACCTGCCTATGACCTTGAGGTACATGACCCTGGGATGTGGCCACTCGAGGACCCTTAAGACCTGGGATGCATGTATGAGGCTTTCTCTTTGCTACCTTGTTGTTTTTGATTCTGAGATCTTGGACCAGGCAGATCAGCATGAGACATAGTTCAACTTTCCCAGACCCTACAATAAATCTTCTGTGGTTGTGAATTAACCCCCAAATAAATTCCTTTGCTCAATAAATAGACTCTGTGGATTAAGCCCAATAGCAATAGGACAATATAGCGATGTGTTTCTGTCATGTACATTTGTATATTGTGTTTATACATGTATATATGTACATGGGTATATTTCTCATGTCACCATGGTCAGATTTAAGATTAAAGTACATCTTAACATTTGTGCTATTTAAATGTTATAGTAGTGGCTATTTTTACATTTAGTAGAAGGTATGATTAAATCCAAAAAAATATTTTGGATAACACAGATAATAATACTGAATTTGAAAACAACCTCTGATGATTAAACAGATAAACTTGCTATGCTTTGCAAGGCGTATGCTACACATACAACAAAACAATTTTTAAGGCATCTAGCAACTAAAACACATGTAAATTCACAAAGCAGATTGTGGGCTGTTCTCATAGGCGTTAAATTGTTGGCCTATGTGACAGATAATCTAACTGGGCTTGTTTGGCTTTTAAAAAAAAGCAACAAAAGACACTACCACTTGCCAAGTCTTTGCATGGCTCCAGGGACTGACCTAACTGGGAAGGTGAGGGAATAAAGAAAGGCCAGACACACAAACACAAGGGCAGAAATGCTGGGATAAGCTGATCTGAGCTCTCTGATGGAGAAACCACAGCATTTTGGAAGCTCAGTGTGTTTTTTACATACAGTTGAACAGGGTGGTGGGGTTATTACACACAGCCAGACAAGGAGGGGGTGGGGTTATTACATATATCTGGACAAGGAGGCAGGGTTATTACAGACAGACAGACAAGGAGACAAGGTTATTACATACAGACAAACAAGGAGGCAGGTTATTACATACAGACAAACAAGGAGGCAGGGTTATTACAGACAGACAAACAAGGAGGTGGGGTTATTACATACAGACAAACAAGGAGGCGGGGTTATTACATACAGACAAACAAGAAGGTGGGGTTATTACATACAGATAAACAAGGAGGTGGGGTCATTACATACAGATAAACAAGGAGGCGGGGTTATTACATACAGACAAACAAGAAGGCAGGGTTACTGCAGAGATCTCAACAAGGAGGCAGGTTTAGCTAAGCTCCGTAGCTAAGCTCTATAGGGGAATGGAGAACAGTCTTCAGGTCATAAACTTCCAAGGAGCAAGCTATAATGGACATTTTCTGCACACACTGTCAACATCTGCACAGACTCAAGGAAGGCTTTGCCACCCCTCTGAGCCTCACCCGGGAAGGCTTTGCTACCCCTCTGAGCCTCACCCGGGAAGGCTTTGCCACCCCTCTGAACCTCACCCGGGAAGGCTTTGCTACCCCTTTGAACCTCACCCGGGAAGGCTTTGCTACCCCTCTGAACCTCACCCGGGAAGGCTTTGCCACTCCCATGAGGCTGAGGCACTGGCCCTAGACATGACCACGCCCACGTCAAACTCACTCAGGACTTCTCTTGCTTCCTACAACTGATGATGTAATAAAAAAAATAGCAGAGAATATTTAATATTATCTCCATAAATCAACAATGAAAAATTTGTTCATTCTATTTGAAAGCTTGGTATTGATTCCCAAAAAATAGGGATCACACCCAAAAAGAGTCGCCATTTCTTTTACTTTAGTAACAACAAAACAAATTCCTAACAACTTTGATGTTGAGCACAAATGGTTTGTACTTGATTTGGGTCATCAAATTGTAAAGAAACAAGTTTTCCTCCTATGGAACTTAGACCCCAGTGTTTTGATGGCTGGCACCAGTTATTAGAGTTGATTTAAAGTAAAGCATGAATTGAATAAGAGGAAAAAATGATGGAGGCATGTTGTGCAGAAATGGTTTTGAATTAGTTGCTGATTGCTGGTGAAATTGGCTCATTTGCATTTCTTTTTAAAAACTTTTTAGACGGATATACCAGCTCTTGGTTTGTACCTGTAGGTGTTCCTTTCCTCCAGTGAAAATGTAGTTTCCTTTTTATTCCAGAGGATTTTTTATAAGCCATCAAGCTCCCAAGCCTGGGGGTTCACTGCTAGAATGTGGGGGAGTAGCTCTGAGTGCTGAGGTGGGGTCTCCTGTTCTGTAGTGTGGTCTAGAAGCCTGTGGTGAACACTGGGTCATGGGAAGCAAAGGACAAGGGAGAATATCCCATAGAACATTGTTTCCTGGATCAGGGTGTAGACAACACTAATTATTCTGAGATGAATGATAACAAATAGATTCATACTAACAGCTGTATACTTACAGTAATGTATCCTTTTAAGACATTGAATAATGCAAAGATTATATGACACTTGCAGTCCAAAAGATAGTGGTAATAATTATGGACCCATCACAGCTTAGTTACCAAAACTCCAAGCTTGTTGCAGAGGGAAAGTGTAGTCGGAGTTTTTTTGGGCCATCAGCACACCAACAATGACATGGAGACTTACCATTAATTATGAAAGCTCGGCCTTAGCTTAGGCTTGTTCCTAACTAGTTCTTATAACTTAAATTAACCTATATTTTTTAATCTACATTCTTCCACATGGCTCATTACCTCATCTCCATACTGCCCATCCTGCTTCCTCTGTCTGACTGATAACTCCTCCTTTCTTCTTCCCAGAGTTTTTTCTGTCCTCGGAAGTCCTGACTAACTTCTTCCTGCCTAGCTATTGGCCATCCAGCTCTTTATTAAACCAATCAGAAGGCATTTTGGCAAAGACACATCTTCACAGTGCAAACAAATATTCCACAACAGGGAAGCTTTTTTCCTCTGACATCTTGGTGCTGTGTTAGACTCTAGTTGGGGTACAGGGAGGACATCTCTCTACTTATCCCATCCCTGTGAGCTTTCGATGCCTCTTGGAATTTTTAGCAAGAAAAAGCATGGAGAGTGGAGGAGAGGAATGGGAGAAGAGGTTCTGCCTAACTGGCACTAGTGGAGCTGGACAGTGTTCTGTGGTTTACAGATTCAAAGTGAGAGATATTTCCATTGGGAAGTTTTCGAGAGTTTTCCTGACGCTGCCTCACAAAAGAGATTGCAGCTTTCTCAATAAGAGTAAAACCCTTATTGCAGCTTTCCCCAACACTGACTCCATGTTTGTGCTTTTAGTTGCACGTTTCCCATCTCACTCTACATTCAGCTTCCATGGGGTCTACAGGGAGGAACCCATTTATAACCGCTTTGCACAGGGGACAAAAGATTAGTTTAGTTCCAAATATCTTATTCTATCTCGGCACTTTTAATCATGAGTCCTCTGAACCTTTTATTCCTTTGCTAAAATGCGACTCTTGCTCTTCATAGCTCAGTTGAAACTGAATAGTATGTTCCCTTTTGACTCCAACGAATGAAATGTAGATACAGAAACATAAAGTGTGTGGAATACAAGTGACCAAGTACTGAGAAACAATCAGGTTAAGAAATTTTTGAGGAAAGCTTTGAGAGTACCAAACATTTGTTTTCAAAGCACTTGGTAGAAAGGGTTGGAGATGTATTAGTAATTGGATGCAGAAAAACAACTTCTAGGAGAAGATGGGCAGAGCAGTGAGCAACTGGGAGACAAGGAGGATCCCAGGGCTCTGAATGTCTGTCATATAGATAGTTCTGGAAGACAGGAAGCATTCCTGTGAAGAGAAATTAACAGCTGAAGATACATGACCTCCATCTTGCTTTGAGATTCAGGTTTGCCTCTTCCTATTGGCAATGCTACCCAGGAAGAAATCATTTCATTCTGGTCTAGTGATGGGTAAATCAAGGGTTGAAGACATGGGTTCTTACAAGGGATGAAGAATTGGGTCAAGATTATTATCTGTCTAAAGATGTTCTGAGGACTGACGATTTTATAAAATGTTTTGCATGTCTTGCTGAAAGCCCACACTATTTTCTGAAATCTAGCAAATAAATCCATCCAAGATGCCCTTGACAGAAATGGAGTTTATTGCTCTAATGTCTTTAAGTTTGATTGAGCAGAATGCTTGTGACATCTTCTTGGTGAAAAGATGGATAGCCTACCCCAAAAGGTCTTTCCTGCTGCTAATTGCTAGATTAACACACTCTTGCTCATATCTCCTTGTATTTTCTAACAATTGTGAAGCTCTCTACTAGTGAAAAAACATGTTACAAGGAGATTGAAAGTAATTACAGTGTGGTTTTTTTTTTTGCCTGGAATATATAATCAATTTCATTTATTTCCCAAGTAAAACATTCACTGTGGGTTCAATCTTTGAAAGACAACTTGATTATCTGTTCCACAGAGCAAGTCAGGAGATATCACTCTCAGTCCTCAATCATAACTTCCTATTATGAAATGTTTATGCCCTAATCATTTTCCTATTGAACATGGAGCTGATTAACACATAACAGTGAATGTGTATGTTTTGTGAAAAACAATCTACATAGGCAGCCTGTACTGTTGATGGAAGTAAATTGCTGTACTTAGCTCCTTTGCTTAATTTTTACCTTTTCTAGAACCAGATAATGTCCTGAGTGTTTTAGACAATGTGTGTTATTACAGAGTTCAAAACCAAATTATAAGTACTCTTTGAAGGGAGGCTAAGTAAGTGTCCATGTACAGTTATTGTCACAGTATTCTTGGGGACAAAAAGGAGAGAAAGTACTAAACATGACAAGTAAACACGTGCATTCTTTTGTGAAAGTCACCTTAACTCTACACTACAACAATTGGCCAGAGTTTGTGCATATTAACATCTTTTTAATCAAAGTATGAGTGAAGAAAAGGAGATTGACCTTCAGGTAGACAGGAATTTTTAGTGGATAAAGAATTTGATCAGTGTATGCTCTAGGCATGTAGCACAGTCAACTTCATTAATATGTACAATAATACACATTAAAAATAAAAAAAAAACTCTTAACTAAATTAAAGTCAGTGTAGATGACCTACTGATGTCCAGGCTTTCTTGATCTGGGTTTATAGTTGGGTAATAAAAATACTATGAAACCACAAATATTTGCATCTATTCTCTCAATCATTCAAACTCCTGAAACATCAGCCCTAGAACAACATACTTGTGATGTTTCCAGACACCCCCAGTGTCTGTTATGTGGAAAATTATACTGGTTGAGAACCCCGTCCTTTTGCTGAAGCTTGGACAGCCTTCTTCCATAGCACCAGCTCTGACTATACCTGGCGGTAGGTAGCACTCTCTTCCCTTTTCTTTCAGGACTTCTCTTTTGTACTAAGTTTTAGAATAGCCACCTGTCTTTTTCATTCTCTTAGGTATTCTCACTCTGTGTAAGCAATCCCTTGGTCAATGCCTGTTGTGTAGCTATTTCTTCTGCATTGAATCATTCTCTTAGGCTCAGGAAATAAAACTTACAGGTCTCAGGAAGTTCCTGAAACTTGTAAGATTCTTATAAGGGCAGTTTCCGTGGCCATACAAGCAACAATACTTGCTGGGGAAGGGAGACTCTCACCAGTAGTACTGCCTGGCAGTCAGGAAGAGAGCTCTAAGGCTTTCATGTTCACTGCCTATACAGAGAGTGGGCTTTCCTCTTCAGTCAATATTTTGGGATGTAGTATGTACCATCTCTTTCCTTCTGAGATATCTTTGTTCTAGAAATTTTGTGCAAATGGGTGTGTTGTGTCCATCATGGTCTCTACTAGAAGGTGGTCTAGATGAGGTATTGTCTTGGGGTCTCACATTTCAGCATCTTAAAACATTTTTGTGGGCTCATCGGAATACACAAACAGTTTTGGTCTCCTTGGAAACTGAGTGATTAGCCCAAGACAATGGGAACCTACTGGAAGAAAACAATCAGAGCCTCAATAATCAGTATTAGAGTTTTTCACTTTCTTCATCTAACATGTCCTCATAGTGAACTGGGCCTGGTTTTGACAAGTCCATGTCACTAGAGAAGAAAGTTCAAGACTTCCACTTCAGTATTTTAGACCAAGTTCAGACACACTTCTAAAGGTGCCTCCATTTATGAAATTCAGTTAACTCCTTCAGAAGTCTCTGTTTATGGGCTGCTGCATGGGCTGGCAGAAGACAGGAGCCAGAGGCCCACCCACTGCCAGGTGCCACTTTGATGAGCAAATGTCTGGTGGGGAAATGGGAGAGAAAGGGAAGCAGAGCAGCTCATGTGCTGTGGAAGGGCAGAACTAGAGACAGAGGTGAGGACCACCCGCACTGCCTCTGAGGCCACGTGGTGTCTGGGCCTGTGCTGCTACTGAGGGCCATGTCTGGGTCTGTGGCCCTACTGCTGTGTTACCACCAAAGGCCATATGGATGCCCATGGTCTAGAATACCACCCAAAGCCATGTTGGTGTCTGAGGCCCATGCTGAGCTGGCCCCACCCCTCACTGGCCCTGGGAGAGCTGGTCCTGCCCCTCACCTGAGAGGGGAAGTTCCCAGAAGCAGCCCCAGCTGATGAACTTAGCTACCACTGGGGTCTACATCCAGGCTTTTGAATTGGCCCAACATCTACCCCATCTATGACCCGCTGGAGTGCGTGAAGGAACCGGTCCTGTGGAACCATAGCCACAGGATCTCCATGACTTAGGCAATAGTAGGATGTCTGGGAGGAGTTTCAGTGAGAGTCCAGTATTGCTGGTGTACCAGAAGCCAGAGGCCTTGAGCCAAACCAACTCACTGCAGTGAACATTTGCAAGGAAAGCTGCTTGGGAGAAAGAGCACACTGCATGACACACCGTAGCTCCCAATACCACTATGAGAAATGAGTATGTGATAGAGAGGTGGGTGAGATGGGAGGAGCGAAGTGGGTTTTTTATATTTTCTTTTGGTCGGGAGACTACCAGGGAAGACATGGAAGGACTGTGAAATGAGTGGGATTGGGGTGCATGTTGTGAAATTCTCAATCAATAAAAAGTAGGTAAAAACAAAAAAGAAGTTTCTGTTTAGATACCACGTTCCCTAGAAGCTTGCCAGACCATGGAAGGCAGTGCTAGCCACCTCTGCATCCAAACACATCTACTTACCCTTACTGCATCTTCTTCCCTGGTCTCCTCCACCAGCACTGTGTACATTCTAATGCAGGAGACTTCCAGTTTCCCGGGATTTTGAGAACTACATTTCTACGTAGCATTTAGAAGAAAGGATTGTTGTCGCCCATTTATTCTGTGTTCTTTAGTGACTTGGGACCTCACGGTAGTGGGAACCATGTCAGGGTCCATCACTGGATCCCCAAAGTTTAGCATAGTGCCCCATCACAAAGCACCTGTATGAGTAGGTAGACTTTCTGTTACTACTGACTTTGTGCAGATGGCTCATTAGCATATAACAGTTTGTGGTTAGATGATGAGTCTTCTAAGAAGACTTTTCTGGGAGCTAAGATGATGACTGAGGTCAGAATGAACCGAAGCCCAGAGCCAGGTGAGGCCCCTCTTAAAGTCTGCCATGTCTCCTATTCTAAGAATTGCTCCATGGACTTGAGAGAATTGCATCCATATTTAGATCAGCAAATAAAGACAGAAGGCTTATACAACAAATAATAAAAGTAAAAAGTAGTATGTTGACCATTATTATCCCACTTTCCACCAAGTTCTGCTAGTGAGACTATGTCAGACCTGTTTGGAGACTATCCAGACTGTGCATGGATTGTGCCCTTTTTCTGGGAAGTACTGTCAATGAGGGGAACTGAGAACACTGCTCCACTGGTGTCCCTAAAAAGCCAAACAAATGCAGAAACCAGAATTTATTCAACTTAAACCCACATCCTAGTTGACTCTTCTAGGTATAATATCGTAGTTGTAGCTTTATATACAATACATCTGATTCAAGGAGGTTTGAAGCCCTTTAAGATAAGTTGTCCCAACTGGATTCCATTTGCCATGGAAGTTCCCTGAATGCAGAGCTTTAGCTGAGGTCACTTAGCATCTTCCGGACTGCATGTGCCTTATACCTGTTACTCAGAACGTTCTTCCTCAAATGGAAACCTTTACCTACGGATGGCTATGATCAGAAGCCTTGCTGACTGTATACACCTAACAGAGAAATATCTTCCTGGCTCTGGCCCCACACAGGGTAGCCTTCTGCACAGAGAGCTCTTCCTTTCAGCCAGAAGCTGGTCCATGACTTCCTCCACCCTTGCTGGAACTCTTCAGAAATTGGCAGTGGCTCAGGCTCCCTTGTCTGTCACTGTATCGGGGTGGTATATCAAAAGGCCCACCAGAAAGAAGGCTAAGGGAAAATCCTGTGTTAACAATGCAGTCCTTTTCCTCACTGTTCTGGGAGGTCTTACTAGACAGATGGTCCATTCATGCGATGTTTATGTTCCACTCCCATGCCCCATCTTGCCGTGTCAGGAAGCCTCTTTAGTTTCTTTTCATCAACTTGCTCCATATTTCACGGGAGTCACTTGTAATTCTTATCCTCCATCTAAACTGATACTGCAGCTTAGCTGCCTCTTAAGAGAAACCACAGGCACAGGAGCAGCTGAAGGTGGCTGTTCCCCTGGCTGTGACAAACAGCTGTAGCATGAGCTCCCTATGGCTTCTCCCTCTGCTCAGTCTCTTCTAAGAAGAACAGAAATGGTAGCATAAGGTCCCAGACTGCACAGCCAGCAACTCATTGTAAGGACATCTCTTTAAAGGCCTAGCTATGATTAAAATGAAATGAACTAAGAAATTTAATTATCTTTGGCCATGGGTCCTCTAAAAAAATACAAAGAGAATTTTAAAAACTCATTTTAACTAAAAGTAATAAAACTTTACCACAAACACATTTTCTTTCACCATTTGGGGCTTTAGGGCAGACGAGCAAAACCAGTTTGCTAGGGTTGGAAAACTCCCTCAAGTGTTTAAACTAAATTTCTTTGTGAAAAGATTGTGATCCATCACTCTCAAAAAAAATTTTTTTTCAAGACAGAGTAACCCTGGCTGTCCTAGAACTTGCTCTGTAGACAAGGCTGGCCTTGAACTCACAGAGATCAGCTTAACTCTGCCTGCTGAGTGCTGGGATTAAAGGCCTGCGCCAACACCGCTATGATCCATCACTCTTGATAACTAGAAAGTAAGCTTGGAACTGTTGGAATATCAGTCAGATACAAAGCTCTTTCACAGAAAATCACCGCCAAACTCTCCAATTCTAGTGCCAAGCTTTGCAAACTAGATAATAAGGCCAAGTCCCGGATCCTAGAGATTTACTGTAAGTGAGAATCTTTGAGCTAAGTACTAATTATGCTCTCTAATTCCCGGAGTCTACTTAATTCCTATAAACACTTCTGTTTATAGTGACCCTGCCTGATGAAAACTCTAAAGGAAGGCCTCTTTATGAAGTAGGAGACATTTAATTTTAGCCTTTCATCCTTGAAAACAGCAACATTTGGAAGGAGGAACGTCTCACAACTCAGAAATGTAAAAATAGGCCCTATTTTTAAAGGTGATGCGAATTATTAATTGTACTGCTAATGTTCTCTCATTCTCCACAGTGTTCTTATGTCAAATGCCACCCCCACAGCCAAGAGAAAGTAGCTGCTCCTGGCAGCTTATGAGGTCACCCAGCTCCCCTCCGGAGCTGCCAGCCCAGGCACCTGGTTCCAGGGAGCAGAATGGGCTGTCTCGTGTCTCTTCCTGCCTGACCGTGGGTTTAAAAAAAAAAGGCAGCCATTAATACTGCTTCCGTTTCTCTGCTCAGTGCCAGGGACTCGTGATTGATAGAGCCCCTCACCTGCTTCTGTTATCTCAGAAGGACAGGTGTGATTCTAATGTTTAATATCCTGTAAGAGGAAATGTCCCAGCCAGAAATCGTGTTTAGACAAAAAGCTCCAGCTTCCTCAGAGTTGATACAGTCTCAAAGAAAAGTCACCACTCGGACTTAAGGACAAAACGGAATGTGAGTTTGGCACCCCGCCATTCCATTTGTACTTTCTTGGGGTTTTTTTTTGTTTTTGTTTTGTTTTTGTTTTTGTTTTTTTTTTCATAGAAAACCAGAAACTCAGTGTGTTTGGCCTAAGTCACTCGCCTCGGAATAAAGAAGAAATGGGTGATGGACAGAAGGTATTGATATCACCTGTGTTGTTGCCCAAGGACTGCTAGGAAAGTATTCACCAAGAAATGACTTAGATTTTCCCCTCAGAGATTCCCCTCTCTGAGACTTATGTAGCTCTCATACACATCAAGAATTTCCACTTCTAGAACTTTGAAGATATTGGGGTTTGCCTCTCCAAATGCTACTGTGCTCAAATGAGTCGAACACATTTAGAAATGTTGAGCCTGTGCAGAAGGGGCTGGAAAGGCAGGTCCCAGGCCCATCGCCCAGACTTTGACTGCTCTGCCCTTACTCTCTAGATACCTGAGTGATTTTGAATAACATCCTTGAGGCTCTATTTTCTAATCTATGATGCGGGAAAGATACTGTTGCCAATCTTATACGGTTATTGTGCAAGCTATGTTTTTTTTTTTTTTTTAGCTTGAGGACAATTTTATTAAAGTTTAAAAAAGAAAAACCCCAGGGTAGACACACTGTAAATTTCGACAGCTGTCCAGAAGAGGATAACAGAAGAAAAGGTGGTGGTGGTTGGGGGGTTGGGGGAAGCTCATGACATTTGACTTAAGCTGGCATAGAGGTCAGCCACTTTCTGGCAATCAGCTGCATGGTAGGGAGGGGAGCTAGAGATAAATAGTGATCCCAAAGTGCTGGGAGGGCGGAATTGTTAGGAAATGCAAGCTTAGAAAAGAAATGGAAGAAAAGGAAAAGTTGAGCTTTTTTTTTTTTTTTTGGTTAATTAGGAAAAATTGGCAGAATTACCAAGCTGTATCCCTGCTGCACTGTCAAAGACTGCACTGTGGGGCAAGGATGCAGGAGAGAACAGCACAGCATCTAATTAAAGAGCTAATTGTTCCCCTTAGATCTTTAGCATGACTTAAGGTGAACCTGGCTTCCCCTGGTGCTCCCTTGGCCTGGTGATTAACATGGAATGTTAGGTCTATACCCAGGCCTTGATCACTCTGATGTTCACACCAACAGAGAGTTTATAGTTAAACTTATTATCACTTCTATCTTCATAACTAACCCTGGATCTCCCCACAGCTATTTCACCTTAGCCAGTGGATCCCATCACTCCAGCTGCTGTGAGGTCTCCTCTTCCTGCTCATCCCAAGCTCTCTACCTCCAGCCTGGTCTACAAAGGCATCACATGTTGTCTTCTTTCTACTCTCCGCTATAAGCTTGCCAACATAAAGCAGCCTAAGAGAGAGTTTGGTCGTCGAAATCATGTCTTCGTCTTACTTAAAATCTGCTAGTGACTTCTAGATCCCGGAAATGCATGTCAAGCTCTTTACTGTGGCCTTCTCACCTCCATAACCCCTCCTTAACCACACCAGCCGTCCCTGTGTCCCTGGAGCACTCGGGGGGGGGGGGGGGGGGGGGGGTGTTGCTCCTGCCTTAAGGGCTTTGCAGTAATGCCTTCTTATACCTTGGGCATTGGTCCCAGAAAACCCACATGCACAGTACAGCACACAGCTCAAAGCCCACCTTATCTTGTTTGTCTTGTTTTATGTGTAAGGTGGTGTGTGTGTGTGTGTGTGTGTGTGTGTGTGTGTGTGTGTGCATTGTTGTATATGTTTGTGGGTACATGGGCACATACATACACATGCATGTAGAGACCAGAGGTCAACAATTGGCATCTTCTTCTATCGTTTTCCCTCTCTCTCTTTTCCCCTTTTTTGTTCCTTCCTTCCTTCCTTTTTTATTTCTTATCTTTTGACAGGGTCTCACTGTGCAGCCCTAGCTGGCCTGGAGTCACCTGCCTCTGTCTCTGGAGTGCTGGGATTAAAGGAGTGTGCCACCATGCCCAGCTCACTAAGACAGGAGGTCACTGATTCATCAAGAGTAGCTTCCTATTCAGCAAGCTCAGAGATCCTCATGTTTCCACTTCCCCAGCACTGGGATTGAAGACATGAGTTTCAGTGTGTGACATTTAATGTGTGTGCTGTGGATGTAAACGTAGGTCCTCACACCTTTGTGGTAAGTCCTTCATTGACAGCAATCTCCTCCACCCCTCAAAGGCCACCTTGCAAGAGCAGACATCCCTGACTACCACTTAAAGTTGAGCATTATGATTTCGCTGCCTGCTTGCTCATGCATTTATCATCTGAAAGTATCTAGTTCTCTTAGCCCATTGTTAGAAGCTGGTGCTCTGTGAGGGCAGCGGCCTGATCAGTACTGCTCAGTAACGGTCACTGAGAGCGCCTAGCATGCCTGCAGCACCCGGTATGTTACCTGACTGGGGAAGGGAAAGGCTGGGATACAGGGGGGTTTAAACATGAGAGTGGCTTTTACAGTTTGTTTGTTTGTTTGTTTGTTTGTTTGTTTGTTTGTTTGTTTTGAATGCCCTTTATCCTAGTCGTTTGTGTTGAAAAGTTAATTTCAAGTTCATTTTGAGGGTATTTTGCTCTCGTTTTCATGTGTGGTATGTATATATATGTGTGTGTGTGTGTGTGTGTGTGTGTGTGCATGTTAGGCCTGTTAGTTTCTTCCACCTCTCTTAAATAGATTCCTGTGATTACATCACACCTACCCAGGCAGCAGTGACTCAGGAAAACCTCCTGACCTCACATCCTCAACCCACACATGCTCAGATAATCCACTTTTAAAAAAATTCCAATATGAAGAAGTAAATATTAGGAGACCAGTATTTGGTCTGCCATGCTGAATGACATGAGTACAACTTTATTTTAAAGGCACATAAGTTTTGTATTGTATTACAATTAAATTTCATCAGCTGAAGGTAAAGAAATTCACTTTCTAGGACTTAAATACTGCTTAGGAAATACAGCATTTCTTTCCTTTTTCTGTTTTTCATTATCTAAGTTATGTGACCTAAAATGGCTGAGCTTGCCACAGCCTCAGTTTCTTAATTTTAAGGTAAGGGGATGAGATTTCGGGTCTTTAAATTCCCTTCAGCTAGAAGCTTATCTACAAATCACTTCCCATTCCATTTGAAATTTGAAATTACACTTCCAAAGCAGACAGAAATTCTCCAGAGCATCAAGAACCAGACTTTGTTTGTCTTGTTCTGTTTTGTGTGCCTAAAGCCTGAAGAGTTTGTGCTTTGCAACTAGAAAAACAAGAGGTAACTCAGTTTTACCCTGAGACTCTCATAAATAATTGATACCACCATGGTAACTACCCTAATAAACTGCAATTCTCTGGAACTATTCTTTTTCTCACAGAAAATAATGTTATACCTGTCAGTTATGGAGGTAATAAGAAATGGTAAATTGTGTAAGTCCTGAGGTATGAATCATCTTTCAAAATGTTTGCTTGGTTTCCCCCTTTCCACAGTGGCATATTTTACACAATATTTTACATATTCTGAAAGTTATATGAAATAAAACACTGAGGAAGCAAGCTTTTAAAATTGGTGGGAGTGGGTTTAGTTTGCTTGAGGCTTGTTGATCAGTGAACTCCCGGGGGGAAACAAAGCCTATGTGAGCCATTCGTTGTTTGAAATCTCTAAGCTATTGGTTTAAAACTGGTAAGTGGCCACTAGACTTCATTACATCCACTAAATTTATATATTTTGTTCTATTACCATTTTCAATATAACTATAGTTGAAGTATATCTAACCTGCCCTAATAATACTATGCACAAGAAATGTAATCACAAATATTAAACAAGCGTCCCGGTCCAGCATGAAGAGGCTGGTTGGTTCTCCTGAGCACAGGCCAGCATGA
>CABHPP010137860.1:27627-40629 GCA_902168425.1 Peromyscus attwateri | reverse complement strand
CAAAAAGCAGATCACATACTTCCAACATAAATGACACAGAATATACATTACCATTCTTATGTTTCTCCAGTCCTGCCTGGCCTCATGGTTCCTCAGCCACTTATACAATAATCACTCAGAGGCTTAATATTAATTGTAAATTGTATGGCCTATGGCTTAGGCTTCTTACTAGCTAGCTCTTACAACTTAACTCAACCCATAACTATTAATCTATGTATCACCGTGTGTTCCATGGCTTTACCTGTGTCCTGTTACATATTGCTCCTTGGACTGTGGTTTGGCATCTCCCCTTACTCTCCTTTCTCCTTGTACTATCTCTCTTGGATTTTTCTGCCTGGCTCCATCCTGCCCTGCCATAGGTCAATGCAGCTTTATTTATTAGCCAATGTGAGTAACACATATTCACAGCACTCAGAAAGACATCCCACAGCAGGTATCCCACAGCTCTGGCATCTCCAACATCTTGAGGTCTCCAAGGCAATCCAGGCTTCAACTTCACAGCTTCATGCAATGACCTCTCTAGGCCTCCATGCAGGGACACTCTTTCCTCATGCCTGGCCTCAATTAGCCTTCCTTAGCTGTGGAGAGAGATTCTACAACCCCTTTCTTCTATCCTTGACTCTAAAGCCAGAACCACGTGGCCAAATCTGCCAAGTTCTGCTGCTTGCTGGGGCTGGAACATGGTCCTCTTGTTCAAATACATTTTCACCAGCTTTCTGTTTTCCATGGTTTCCTTCATTGACTAAGCTTGGCTGTCCTGGAACTCATTCTGTAGACCAGGCTGGCCTTGAACTCAGAGCTCTACCTGCATCTGTCTCCCAAGTGCTGGGATTAAAGGTGTGCACCACCATTCAAACCACAACACATCCTCCCCCTAACCCCCATCCCCCGCCTGCCATGCAGCTTTTGTTCTGCAATTCAAGTACTGTCTCTCTTCTATGAAGGCATTCATTCCACATTCCCTGACATTAAACTGAATGCAATCATTGAAATATCATGGAGAGAGTCGTAACTGAGAAGTGTTCTCTGTCATTTACTGGTATATAGCAAACCACTTCTAAAACTCACAGGCTTAAACAACAATGATTTATTATTCCTTGTCATTCTGTAGTGCCACCTAGAGACGCTCTCATGACCTTAAGCAGCTATAGGCTGGGACATCTCTGTTGTCTTTCCCATAGTCTCGTTCACAAAACTAGCTTGGGCTCTGAACTCATGGAAGGTTCAGGGTTCTAATGGGCACAGGCAGAAGCTGCCAGGCCCCTTAAAGGTTAAGTAGAACAGTGTCATTTTGACAGTCACAAGAGTCAACTCAGACTCAGGTGAGAGTGGCACCTGCCCATTAAAGAACGGAAGAAATTTGGTGGCTGTGCTTCTTGGGTGTTTGGTTGGGTTTTGTCACAAAAACTGGAGTCATCTGGGAGAAGGAGCCTCTCTGTTGAAGAATTATGTCTACTGATTGGCCTGTGGATGAGTCTTGATTAACGATTGATGTTGGAGGGTCCAGCCCAGCCCTGCACCTGTGCAGGTGGTTCTGAGGTGTATAAGAAAGCAGGTTGAGCAAGCCATGATGAGCAAACCAGTAAGCAGTGTTAGCTTTCTGCAGCTATGACAAAACGCCAGGGGCGGGGGAGGGATTTAGAGAAAGAAAGGTTTATCTGGACTCATGGTTCCAGGCCATGGTCAGCTGAATCCATTGCTTTCAGGCCTGGGGCAAGACAGCAACATCATGGTAGAAGGCTGTGACCAAGGAAAGCTGCTCACCTCATTATAATTAGGAAACAGAGTCAGAGAGGAGGCTTCCGAGAAGACCCATAAAGGACTCGCTTCCTCTGTTTTGGTTCTGCTTCCCCCATAGCCCATCCATCTGTGAAGGGATGAAGTCTTTTTAACACAGGAGCCTTGGGGGATTGGAGGTACTTTGCATTCAAACCACACAGTGCGGGAGAGGGTAGAAGCTGTGTGGTCTGAAGTTCTGAACCAGTTCTGAAGAGACCAGTTGACCTGTTCAAGTTTAAGGAGGGGATTAGTCAATCTTAGACCTGCAGGAAGCATTCTCCTCTGGAAGTTCCATAGGAAAGATGCCCCCCTCCCCTGAGAGGAGTTGGGGCAAAGCTAAGAGAAGCAGGCGATGTTAGAGGCTGACAATATGTCTGTCTCAAAACCTATACACTGACATCCCAGCCTGCAGAACCGCAGAATGCAACTGTATTTGGAGATAAAGCTTTCAACAAGGTAGTAAGTTACAATGAGGTTGTTAGGGTAGGCCCTAACCCAGTCTGACTGGGGTCCTTATGAGAAGAAGGAATAGGGACAGAGAGACAGCCACAGGACGAGGCAGCCTGAGAGCAGCCGCCTGAAAAGCAACAGTGACCTGCAAAGCAAGTCAGTAACCTAGGAGGAAACCAAGCCGGTCAGGTGCCTTGCACTTGGTAAGGATGGAGCCCTGGCTCTTGGATTATGTAAAGGCAATTGGCAGAGACTAATACGGAGTAGAAAGACCTAAGGCAAGACTCAGTGACCAGAACTCTCGGAGATGTGGAGGTCTGAAGTACCAAGAGGACTGTGCAGAGCCACTAACTCCAAGATGGCCAGAAATGGATGTAATCCCAGTATGTGCCTGGGTTCTGGGCCCGGAAGTCAGATGTGCAAGACAGGTTACAAACTGGAGATAGCTCCAAGCATAGTTTGACGATTTGTCTACACTTTTATGAAAATAGCGATTAGTTTCCCATGTTTAAAAAACAGAAGACCAGACTGCTTAGGTGGGTGCTAGCTGGGCAGGTGGGTCCCGTTATGAGCAGATATGTGAAGAAATGGGAGAGAAAGAGAAGCGGAATGTTTCCTATGCTGTGGAAAGAGGCGGAACAGGAGAAATGAAGTCAGTGAGGAGTAGGCTGATGTGGGAGGCCTGCTTGCCAACTGGGGCCATAGTGAAGGCGGGGGCCATGGTGACATCTATCAAAGACCATGGATGCCTGGGATCTGGCCTGCCACCTGAAAACATGTTGGTGTCCAAGAGCCATACTGCAGCTGTGCCATCCTGATCCAAGTCACGGAGCCACGGCGTCATCCAGGCCTGAGCAGCTGCCAAGGACCATGTCTGGGTTGTTGTCCAGCTGCAGCTAGGGTCTGTGTTGATGTCTGTGGCTTGTGTCACCTCAGGGGGCCATATTCTCCTCTAAAGCAAAACTAGAGATTTTAGCTTCCACCTTCTGTAGGAGACTTAGAAGACCCAGACCCTGTGAGCCTCCTCCAAGGTCAGGGGCTAGGAGTGAGTTTTCCATTTTGTAAGTACTCTGTAATCATGTTTCCAAGACAGCATACTGTGAATAGCAGGTGCAAAAAGGCAAGCACGCCCCATCAAATGCATCGCTTTGAAATTTGGGGATTGAAAGGCTTTATGGTAACTTATATCTTGCCATTACATTACAAAAGAGTGTGACTCACCTGCTCGAATTTGTTAGTTGTGATTTACAGAGGAGGAAGTTACATAATTAGCTATACCCAGCAGCAGTGGAAGCTTCCAATATCCCAGGGAAGGCTTTTGAAGGGCTTTTGTAATCCTAAACTGAGTTTTTATAGTTGTTTGTATTTCCAGAAGACATTAGAAATAGCATTAAGTATATGTGTGTGCTCAACTTCTGCTTGACACTCAGTCACACACCAGCAGCCCCCAGAGTTCCTTCTTTTGTGCAGAGGAAACTCTGGCTGTAATTCTCACTTTATTCAAGAGGGCCCCAGCTCCTCTTGCTGTGGGGTGGGGTCCTGGTTGGATTTCTAGGCTTTGAGAAACAATGTTCCCAGTTGTTCATGTTCTTCACGCAGGATGCCCGAGTCAGAATTAGCAACAAAAATTACTGTTCCGATCTGGCTTGCCTTCCTTTCTTCCAAGGCACTTTGCATATTTTATGGAGAATTCTCCCTGTTCTGAGGTTAAATTAAACGGTTGGGGAAGATGCAGTCCCTTTCCTAGGCCTAAGGAGCCTATGCAAGAGAAGACTGAGGCCAGTTGTTCTTCACACCTGGACTTCACTGGGCCATAATAGCAGCCTGCCTGGCCGGACTTCATAGGATGCCCCTGGGTCTATGAGTCCCTTTACCCCAAGTCCCTTAGCTGTCAGTGCTAAGAAATCATACCACTACATTGTAAACACACACACACACACACACACACACACACACACACACACGCATGCACGCACATGCATGCACACTGCTCGTCGGCTGTTCCTGGGGAAAACCACACTCTCTGGGCCTCCTTGGATCAATATTCTTGATGCACTTTTCCCCTGATTCCCTGCAGTCATTCTCTCTGGGACCTGCTGTTTCCTCTAGTTCCAGATCTGTCAAGTATGTGAGAAAAATTATCATCTGTCTGCCACCTTCTGGAAGTCCTGCCTCATTCCACTGCAGATAGGAATGCATCCACCAGGCAGGATCAGACCCTGCAGCAGCCTGCCTCTAATCTAGGATTCAGAGGGGAGCATTCATAGAGACCTCACTCTGCTGAGGGCTGGGGGTGGGAGTAACTCCCCAAACTGTCGCCTCTGTACACCAGGGCACACATTCACCTCAAATTCACACAGTGGCAAAAGTAAAGCTGACTGTTGAACCCAGGCACCCCCAGCCTGCAGGCCTGAAGGCATGCAAGTACTAACAAGAATTGCTTATGCATTCAGTTGCACAAGTCCCACCTTGCTCTGGAAAGTATTTCCAATGGTTCACAAAAACATGTAAAGATCAAATGTAAGATCAACCAGAGAGCGAGTCAGGACAACAGGTCAAGAAAGACTAAGAAGCTTCAGTGCTACCAGCCTCTTCAGGGAGAGGGTGCCATCCTCAGTATTGACTTCGTCATAGTTTACACCCCACCTTCTGTGTGGAGGAAGGTGTGTTTTCTCCCTTTCTGTGCTCTTCTCTGGAGTCCTTTTTCACACTGCCTTTGGGGAAGAAGAGGAACTCTGGATGGGGGAGGGCCAGGAGCTGCCCTGCTGACTGTGGTTTCTCTGCAGGGTGGGGCTAACACTTTAAAAAGCCCTGCTTCATGGGCCCAAGCCATGGGCCACTCTCCTTGGGCTCACTAAGAGCTGACTGACTGTGAGGCTACTCCCTGCAGGGGACAGGAAATGAGTGTGGAAGATGCCAAGGTCCTTGGTTGTTTTAGATGGGCACAGTCAGTTGGGGGGGGGGGGGGGGGGGGGAGGGGGGGGGAGGTGTTTAACAGGAGATTGGTGGAGCCCTTGCCTAGCGCCTGTAAGGCTCCACCAAAATCAGAAAAGACGCTTGTGGGCCAGCTCCTTTGACTCCAGATCCTGTTTTTGCAGTAAAAATAAAGTGTATGCTTTTTACCTTTACTAACTTATAGATCTATTTTCTAAATACAGGTTCAAACAAGAAAGGAATGAGTATGTGGTTTTGGACTTTAAAATGGCAACTAATAATTCAATTTCTCACAGCTTTTCTAGTGTATAAACAGGAGGCCTGGGACCATATCTGTTGGGAGAGAAACTGATTTTAAATAACCAAGACTTGCGGCCCACGTGGCAGCATGAATTTGGGTGTCTCAAAATGCAGACGCCAAGACAAGATTAGATGTGTAATTTACTGTCAGCCATGCTAGTGAGAGATAAAAAGGGGCAGTGGCAGGAGCCACCAGACCGGGATGCGGGCCTGGCCCTGGGAAGAAGATAAGGAACAATGGAAGGCAGAATTGGAGATGTCAGGGTACAGTGCAGGCTCAGGAACAGGGCAAAAGCTGGCAGACTGTCCTTGGCACAGTGCTGGCACTAGGGTTCTCTGTCACAGGGAAGGGGCCCACAGCAGCTCTTCAGCTGTGCTCAGAGTAGTGTGTGGGAAGCTTGGCCTCAGCATCAGCACACTACGAGTCCTTGCAGCAGCAGACGCTGCAGTGGTCTGTGTGGCACCACAATGGCTGAACCTGGGTCAAGATTGACACTCCCCATAATAATGGGTCTCCATCAGGTACATGTCTGGTGGTATCAAGGCTGGGGTCATCCACTTTCCATCGGCTCCCACGGCCTGGTAGTCACCCTAGCCATTACATCTCCGGGCCACAGGGAGAAAAGTAGAGTGGTCACATGTCCACCGAGACAACAGACACTTTCAGAAATCTCACGGAAATCATCTCTCATTTCTCACTCACCAGAACCATGGTCCTGCTGGAAAGTGGCTTAGAGAGAAAGGATCCAGGGAAAGGTGTTGAGTGAGTCGGGTGTCATGATGGTACACCCCCTGCACTACCAGAGGCGTTACCACTGAGCCCCGAAGAAGACTTAACAGTGGCAGTGTTATGGGCATCTCCAACCCACATAGATGCTGTGTTGAACTGCTAAACCAGGACCCATCATGCTCCAGCAGTACCTTCCCAGAGCAGCTGGCAGCTAAGCCCTGATGTGCTGTGTGGAGGTCTCCTAGAAAGCTTGCTATGGGTCATCCTGGTACAGGATGTCACACAAGTTAGAGAGTTCATATTTTCACTCTCAGGAAGGTATTTCTATTTTCCATGAAGTGTTGCATGAATCCTAAATAGTCTTATAATAAAAACCTGGAGCCAGATATTGGGGTGAATGCTGAAAGATCAGAGAGAAAAAGGAACAAGCCACTAGAGAAACTTCTCACCACTGCTGAATCCTCAGGCTGAAAGGGAGGTGAGATCCTGTCTCCACGAATCCTCAGACTGAATGCCGCTGAGTCCTCAGCCGAAAGGACTGAGTTCCTGTCTCCTCCTGCCTTACATGCCTTTCTCCACCCAGTCATTTCACTTCCTGTCTCAACCTTCCTAGTGCTGGGATTAATGGCGTGTGTGATCCCAAATACTGGGAGCAAAGGCATGAGATCCCAAGTGCTGGGATTAAATGTGTGTGCCACCACTGCCTGGCCTCTATGGTTAATCTAGTGGCTGGCTCTGCCCTCTGATCCTCAGGCAAGCTTTATTAGAATACAACAAAATATCATCACAATGAAGGGTTAACACGATGGACTTGGAAAGGAAGAGACTCATGTTGTTTGCTCACTATACCAGATACACTTATTTATTATTTTAAGTTTAAAAATGTCTTTATTCGCATGTGTGTGCCGTGTATGTAGGTATATGCCATGTGTATGCAGATGCCTGAAGAGATGCCCTGGTTCTGCAGTTACAAGTGGTTTCAGGTGGTTGTGAGGTGCCCAGTGTGGGTGCTGGGAAGCAAACTCAGGCCCTCTGCAAGAACAGTAACCACTCTCAACTACAGAGCTATTTCTCCAGTTCCACATTTTTTTTTTAAAGAACTTTTTAAAAAGGAGTTTATTTTGAGCTTAATGTGAATGAATGGCCCTGACGCAGAAATGTGGATTTACATTCCCGAGTCACATGTTCCTCAGGACTGCCTAATCTTCACCAGGACCTTGGCACCAATTGGATGCTAGTTTAGGAACCTAGGTTGTCTCCCTGTGTCTGCTCTGCTCTCCTGTCTTATGGCAGCCACAGGTGTGGGATGTGGTTGGTAGCATCTTGGTGGTCCTGATCAGGCTGAACCAATGAAGGGGATCTCATTCTCTTAGCAGTCACTTGGCGCAAAAATGGACTGTGAGTTGGCTCAGTGAGTCAGGGGAAGGTTGCTGGGGCTTCTGGGAAATTCTTGTCTTTGACTAGAGAGAGCACCTCTGGGACAGCTTATTTCTATCTTCAGAAGATGTGAACAAGAAAACTAGGACTCCTGATTGCTCCTCACCACCATCCTGGGACCCTCTCTGTAGGGAAGCCCACTCTCTGGGCAGTGCCTTAGAATCAGAACCTGGGTCCTAGAGAGCATTACAGCTAGATGAACTGTCTTGAAGCCTCTAAAATGTGCAAACGCCTGTGAATGTCAGTCCATTGTTTCATGACAGGCATTTTTTAGTTTTTATTTTATGTGTTTGAGTGGTTTGCCTGCATGTATGTATATGTACATGTGTGTGCCTGGTGCCCGCTAGAAGGCCAGAAGAGGGCTTTGGATTCCCTGAATCTGGAGCTGCCAATAGCTGTGAGTGGCTTTGTGTGTGCTGGGAACCCAATAGAACCTGGGTCCTCTGCAAGAGCAGCAAAGTGCTCTTAACCACGGAGTCATCTGTTCAGCCCCTACAGGCAGTTTTGGTCAGTATTTCTGCTATACTGAAAGCATTGTGCCTGCCTGAGGCGTGCTGTCCATTCTAGAGAGCAGGAGGAAACGTGCCGGGCCTGGGACAGAGGCCTGAGTGTTGCCTCCACACCCCGGAGCAGATATATGTGTTTCAAGATTGTAAGAACAGCCCAGACATATTACTAAGAAGCTGGCACTGGGCTTGTTTCACTTCATCTGTGAGTTCAGGAGGGCTAGCCTCTTTCCTGGGCAGCAGTGACCTCCGGAACCTCAAAAGACTTCACAATCATGGTAAGTGTCGAAGACGACAAACTTATCACCAGGTTCAGGGCAACATCAGCACTTTTTCTTCATTTTTAAAGCAGGCAGTAGTGAGGATAGAGGATAAGACGAATACATAGCAGATAAAGGCTTTCAATTTTCTCTCATCACAGTTGAAAAACACCCCCTACCTTGCAGAAAGACCGTGGGTTAGGAGACATTGGGTCACCAGTGGGTTCTTATATTGTGGATAAATGGCTAGAAACACAGCAGTGTTATGAACAAAAGTCAAAGACCTTTTTCTAGAACAATCTACAAACTCAGAAGTGAGAGCAGCTGGTCTGGCCTCCACCCATGGCAAACACAGTTCCTTCCAGATCACCACAGTCAGTCACCCAGCTCGCCCTTCAGACGCTGGGGCAGACTGGGTTCTTTTCTCTCTCCTGGCTAGAGGAGCTTCCACACTTGACTTCTCATATCCTGCTGTAAACTAGTCTCCGCTCTTCAGAGAGGAAACACAGTGAATACCAGCCTGCCAAAGATAAACACGGCCAGTTCGTCTGCTACTGTGTTCTATGCCCAAAAGATGTTCTGAGATACCCACCATTAACAGACGCTCCGGGGACTAGGGAGATGGTTCAGAGGGTAAGAGCACACAAACCTGAAGACCTGAGTTCAAATTCTCAGTACCCAGATAAACAGGCATGGCTGTGCAGGCCTGTAAACCCCAAACCCCGTGGAGTGCAGACAGGCCACCTCCAGGTGTCAACAAGAGATGCTATCTCAAGAGAATGTGACAGAGTAATATGTCAGGACACTTGGGTTCTTTCTCTGATTCTCCCCATGTATACACAGGTACATACATGTGCACAAACATATATGCACATACCACACTACCCCCGCACTTATACCCCAACTGAAAACCCCCTGTAAAGGGACTATTGTGATTTGAGTCCAAAACAGTCTCCAAAGGTCATGTGCTAACGGCCTTGTTGCCAGCCTGTGACATACTGGGAGGTGGTATAATCCGTAGGAGTTGGAATCTAGTGGCAGGAAATACATTGTTGGGGGAATGCCCTTGAAGGCTATTTGGGAATACAGCCCTTCTCCTTTTCTGTGCTTTCCAGTTGCCGCGAGGTGAGCAGTTCCATGTAACCGGGCCTTACCTACCGTGTTCTTCGGCCTCACCACGGGCAACATGAGAGGCCAAGTCCCCATGCACTGACCGGACCCTCTGAACTGTGAACCAGCCGACCACCCTGCTCAAACAAGCGCCAGTATTTGTCTTTTGAGAAGGCAGTGACTGGGCACATACACCTAGCCGTACACCACAAGGGACTGGTGAAACCACTGTGTTTTGTTTTTGTTTTTTTAAGTTCAATGAAATATTATTAAAAAATCAAAATAGAGAGCTGGGTGTGGTGGTGCGAACCTCTAATCCCAGCACTCGGCAGAACAAGGCAGGAAGACAGTGGAATGGAGGCTAGCCTGGGTTTGTATTCTAGTGAAATGAAAAACAGCCTGGGTTCGTATTCTAGGAACTCTGTGGACAGTAGTGAGTAATTTTATTTATTTCAAATAAATAAATTGTTAAACAAACAAATTAGCTTCTTGAGAGAATTCTTGTCTTGCTTTGGCTTCCTCTCTGTAGAAACAGGCTTGCTTGTGATCTGGCTGAGCTAATGAAACACAGGCTTAGCTTGGCCTAACGTGCTTTTTATATTTCTTCCTTTTTCTCCTCTTTTTATTTTTGCATGGTTGCTTCTCACATCTTACACTTTCATTGCATTTATTTATTGTGTGTGTGCATATAAGTGGTGCACACACAACACAGCACGTGTGTGGAGGTCTAAGAACACCTTGCAGGCCTCTGCCCTCTCGATGCATATTCTAGGATCCAGGGATCAAGCTCGGGGTGTCAGTCTTGACAGCAAGCGCTTGACACTGAGCCATCTTGCTGGTTTGACACTGAGCCATCTTGCTGGTTCAGTTTTTGGTTAATATGGAGTCCCACTCTATTTTAGGCTGACTTCAGATTCCTATGTCACCTAGACTGGCCTCCAACTCACAGCAATGCTCTTGCCTCAGCTTCCCAAGGGCTAGAACTACAGCCATGAGCCACCAGGCCTGTATTTATTTTTGTTTTAGTTTCTTGGACTTTCTGTTTAGTTGTTTGTCTGCTGTCCTTCTTTTCTCCCTGGTTTTTGAGGCAGGCTTTGGTTTTGTACCCAGGCTGGAGTCCCTCTGCATCAGCTCAGCTTCCACCATCTCACTAAAGGTACTGTATCTGAGCAAACCCTCTTCATAGACACAAGATATGCCTGCCGAATTTCTGCCGAGGCTGAAGGGAAGTCTAATCGACCAGGTTTATATTTCTTTGAATTGTCTCAGAAGACAACTAATTCTGTACAGCTAGTGGTCACCTTTCTTTATGGTGTGTGGAAAGAAACACAAGCATCATATGAGTATCATGAGGAGCAGTGATGAGAGAGAGTTTGTTCTGTGTTCTGGTGCGCTGGTCCCTCACCCCTACCACTAATTTAGTCACCACAGCAACTCTGAGGGAATATTTGCAGTCTTATTTTTACTACAGAACACAGATTCAGAGAGCTTCCCGAAAGTACACAGTGGGCAGCAGTTAGGAATTAACATCTAGATCAGCTCTCTGCCGACTGCCCGGCTGTTCATAGCAGCCGATAAAAAACAAAGAAAGGTGGAAGAAAAGACACTCCTACCAGCTGTCCCTCTTCCTCTTATTACCAGCTGAGGCTCCCCAGCAAGCAAAGGCAACCCAGGCCTGCAAACTGCAGGCAGCGGCCTGGTGGCTCTCCAGGGTTGGAGTCTGAGGACTAACTTGGTCCCTCAGGTCTGTTACAGAGCCAAACCTCAGCCCCAGTGTGATTCAGGGCTATTGTAAGGAGTAGGTGAGAAACCAAACAAGTATGAGAGTCTGCCTGCCCCCTCTCCTGCCTGGATCCCCTCCCCACGCTGGGGTGGCACAGCCATGAACAGCCTGTAGTACATCTGAAGAGATGTGATGGTTGGTCCTCTAATTTCTCTCAAAAAGACACACTGGCCTGTCACCCTAGAGGTAGTGGGACCCAGGAGAATGGAGCCGATAAACAAGGTGGACTAAAGTCTCATGCGATAGCCAACTTTATTCAGAACCCCAGACAATTTATACTCTGAAGGTTAACAGAGGTCACGTAAGTAAAGTTCTCAGGAGTTCAAGCTGTTTACAATCACAAGGACAAGCCAAACATGGCAAAAACATGTTTTTCCACAGAGGCATACAAAGGACAGTTTAAATGTTAATTGAATGACACCAGCAAGCAATAAGGAGCAGTCTGAAGTAGACTCACTCCTATGTACTATACCTGAGAGGAGCGTGAAAACACACTCCAAGAACAGTTCCATGTTTTGAAGAAACTGAGGTCACATGGCTCTTGTCTGTTTTCTTGGAGTGTTCTCACAAGCACTCAGAATTCTCCTCTCACGACTCCATTTTTGGACTATGTTCCAAAACTGGTCCAACATATCCCTGCTCCAATCACTTTAAAAAACTATTGGGAGTTGGGGAGATTGCCCAGTGGTTCTAGCCCTTGTCACGAATGCCTGAGAAGTAGCAATTGGATCCCCAGAAACCCACATGAATGCTAGGTGGGTGTGGTGGTCTGCACAAGATTCCAGATGTTTAATTATGTGGTAAAGTTCCTGTTCTTTGGGTCTTATTATTGGATATTATTCCCCACTGAAACAAAGTGTCCAGCCATTACAGAGAATCCAAGCACAAAGGCTTTACTGAGGTGTGATGAGGGGAGGGGTCCGGAGAGTCCTGCTTCTTGATAGGTTCCTTTCCTGGGATTCTACACACGCCAAAACCCTACTGTTCTATGCAGGTGATTAGTATGTCTTCACACATAGTAACAAGTTATTGGATCTATTACACACGTAAGTCCTTGGCTGTAACCGTGTAACTAGATCTCTGGGTGCTTTGAAGGAGAGGAGCTTCATATAAATCAAGATACAACAATAAAAGCATGTGAGCTGTTCTGCCAGGATGCTGTGCACTCAGAGGACCCGTGGAGGGGTCCCAGGAAGCACTTAAGAAATGTTGGTGATGGAGGATTTTCATGGGAGCAGTATCAAATTCCTAGTCTATGTTTAAGTCAGCATTAAATGACATGCAGCATACATTGATGGTCTTTGAAGAAACTCTGGGATAAAATAACAGGACTTTTTCTGCAAAGGTTTTACATGCACAGAAGTGTACAAGGGCTCAGTTCATCTCAATGGTCAGGACCTTGCTCTCTTCTTCTTGACACGGAGGGGTTCCCCCTTTCCTTGATGAACCCGAGATCCCATTTGTCCCTGGAAACCTTGAACAGGCCATAGTCTGTTGTTTCTATGGAACAAAGCCATATGGTTCTCTGATCATGCCCAACAAGGACTTGGTGTGTTTTGTAAAGAGCTAGGGACAATTCCTTGCTTCTTCTGGTTGCCATGTGGTCCCTGATGAGGCTCTTTTTTTTTTTTTTTTTTTTTTTTTTTTACTTTTATTGATTCTTTGTGGATTTCACATCAGACATTCCAATCCCACTTATCTCCCTGTCCCAAT
>CABHPP010137860.1:16666-27527 GCA_902168425.1 Peromyscus attwateri | reverse complement strand
TGTGTCACCAGGCAAATATCAGGATAATTTTTCTATAAGCAATTGTTAAAAACCCTAGTTATAAACTGCTAGAAATATTAAGGAAAAACAACAGAGCCCCATTCTCAATTACTAAAGGGAATGAAGAGAGATTCCGTGTACCATTAGCTGACTCCATGCTGGTGGAAGGGACTTGCCAATGGTCTCATAGCAGAGGTGAACAATGTTTGGACCCACTATGGTGGATGATCACACTACCTGGAAGCAGAGGTGGCCTTGGGATCTGAATCCCTAGCTCTGGCACTGTGACTCCTAGTTTTGTATTTTAAAAATAGCGCGGCGGCGGCGGCCAAGGGTGCACGCCATGCAGATGCAGCAGGTGGTGGCGGGGTGGATAGTTACTCACACCATGCAGACACAGCAGACATGTGGAGTTTTGTTGGGGGGAAGGGAGGAGGGAAGACAGTGAAGAAAAGAAAGAGAAGGGACCAAAGGAAGAGAGGAGGAGAGAGAAGAGAAGAGGGAGAGGTTTTTCTTAAGGCGGACTTTACATAAGATGACGTGGTCAGGACACTGGGCGGATCCCCAAGGGGCGAGTCTAAATGCTAACATTCCTCCTTTTTTGATTATTATAAAAAGGTGAGTTAGGATAGCAAGTGGGGGGGGGATGAAGGTGCCAAATTCTGGAGCTGCTTCCTGCTGATTTTGGGGTGAAGTAGGGAGGGGGAAGTTGGGAGTCAGGGTCACACACAGCAGGAGGTGTGAGTGAGGAAGCATTCAGTTAGCTGTCATCCTGGAGACCCCTTGAGGGAGCTGAGGGAGCAGGTTGCTAGGAGAAAAATAGACTGTTATCATTGGCCTCATGAGTCATGGGGGAGGATGGAAAAGTGCCCTGGTTGTACAGAAGAGGCAAGGGTGGATGAGCCAGACAAAAGAGCAGATATGCCCTTGAGTCTGGAGTGGTGGTACCAGCAGTGATGTTCCAGGAGCTTGGAGAAATGACATGCCAAATCAGGAGTACAGGAGCCATCTGCTGTTTCTCTGGTGTTGGGAAATGCCTCTGTCTGTCTTGTAAAAGTATCAATGAGTTAGAAGATAACAGAGTTTTTATGAGTGGGCATATGGGCAAAGTTAACCTGCCAGGATTCGACAGATTGGTGTCCTCGGTTGGTGCAGTGGCTGGTGGTGTATCTGGAGGGCCTTTGAGGGTTTGACCTTGGCACAAGTCTGGCAGGAGGGGTGGATCTGTGTAGGATCTTGAGTCTGTAAAACAACTGGAACAGATTTACATCTTGGTGTCATAGCAAAAGCTATGGCTTTGGGTTAAAAGGTATGAACATTTTCTAGGGCCTGGTTTCAGCCCAAATGAAACGTATCTTTAAATCTATAACCAGAGGAAATTTACTGAATGGAAGTGGTTGAGAGAGTGAAGGATGGGGAAGGCTTCCATACCCTCTCCAATGCTAACCTGTCTCTAAAAGCTGGGACCAGTAAAATCCACAGAAATTTAAGGACTTCTAAAACATGTTTGTAATCAGTGCTCTATCAGTTTATCAAAACTATATTTATCAATGCAAAAACTCTGAACCTCCGAAGTTATATCTGAAACCAATTTATCCTGTGTTATGAAGTCTATGAATGAGGCACACCTGTCTGTACTTTTAACAGGAAACTTACAAGGTGCTTGTAGCCTTGGCGTTGGGGGAGAGAGCTGTTAAAACTGGCAAACATCATCAGATCTGAGAAGGATAAGTGAGTGAACAGAAGTGAGGCAGATTTCCTATCTTCACATAAACAAACCTTAAAGCTATTTCTTTTTATCTAATTCACCAGGAGATACTGAGAGCAGTCATTGCAAAGTGAGTCTATCCCTTTTTTGAGTCTAGTAGCAAGGTGAACTGTGTCTAGACTTAGTATTAGCTCTAAGAGAATGAGGCCTGTGGATTTTACATGGAGAACTGAAAAGGCATCTGAAGGCTTGATTGCTGCTGTTGAACTGACAAAATCTGGTTGTCAAACAGACATCCCGGATCTGAGAAAGATAAGTTTTACCTGAGTTAGCAATTGAAAGTGACAGAGACTTCCTTGCTGGCTACCTAGACAGCCAGTCCAGGGTCCTCCATGGTCGTTGAGGGCAGAGGTCTCAGGGCAACAACATCAGTCTTCAGTTGCCAGGCCTAGGCCTGCCAGGCCTCAGAAGATCCAACAGCTGTGGGGTAGGGACTTGTGGGAAGGACCAGCCTACCTTGTCTAGGCAAAAGTGAGGCAATGGGTCCCCAGAGTCCTGTTGTCCATGGTCTGAAGAAGGTCCTTGCAGCTGTCAAGACAAAAGTCAGCAGCTGAGGTGAAAGGCAGTTTTTGCTCAGTGGCTGGTGCTGCCACTCTGGAGCAAGTTCTGGGTGGAGGTTCTTCTGTGCCCGTCCATCTTCTTTGGAGGAAACAGAGGTGCTGCCAGGGGCCAGCATGTCTCTCTATCATGAAAAGCTTTTCAATTAAACATTTTAAATTCCATCTTCTGCAGATCTCTGAGCATTTGAGGACTGTCTGTCTAATAGGCATGAATGGCTATCAGCTTATGTTCCCTAACAGTCTCCAACATGTTAGCAGCTGTCATTAGACTAGGACTCACTGTCTCCTGAGAAGGCAAAGTAGAGTGACAGGGGAAAGATCCCAGGGCCAAATGGGAACAAGAGAAAAGGGGCTTGTGAGTTGGGGTGTGGCCCACCTCTGAGAAAGGACCCTCTGAGAAAAGGACCCTCTAGGGGGACCAGAAACTTCATCATAGAATATATATCTTGTTTATCAGATACCCCATTTATCAAACATATGACATCATTTATTTAAATTCTCTAGAGGCTTGATGTTGTACATTTGGCAAGATGTATATGTGAATCTCTAAGTTAGCTTTTGTTAATCTGAATAGATCTTTATCAATTTCAATTTCTATTATCATATAGTATACTATACTATATATATATATACTATAAACCAGTGTTGAATCAAATATAGCTTAACATCTCTATCATCATAGAAAAAGCCCACACCAATCCAAAATATTTGAGGCTTGTTGCTTCCATCCTCTAGAAGGAGATAAAATGAACAGAGAAGTCATCAGGACTAAATGTACTTTTTTAACTTTAGTAAACCTTAGTAAAAGATGGCTGCCAGCCATGTGGCTGTCTTCATCGTGATGAGGTCACCAGCCCAGATGGAGGAGAGCCACCGGGTAGCTGCTCAAAACCTTTTTTACAGGTAATCTAAGTCACATGAATATACACATAGAGATATGTTAAATGGGAGTTAAGCAAGTAAGAAGGAAGGGAGAAGGAAGAAAGTGGAGACATTTTCTCAGTTTACTGTCTGTACCAAGAAATACTGAGGCCAGTCTCACATCCAGGGGGATGGTCAGAGGCAGGTAGCTCCACCTGAGACCCGAGTGGCGGTATTGAATGGAAGGCAAAGTCGCCAGTGAACGAGAAAGCAGACTTGTTACTACAGGCAGGATAGACCAGATCTGCTGTAGGTGGAGGCAAGTAAGGTCCTAGCGTGAAATGGGTACCTGTGGTATGCCACCAAGCAAACAGGCCACGGGCAGCCAAGTTAGTGGAAGAGGTCTGAGGGAGGAGGAAAGGAAAAGAGTGAAAGACCTGGGAGGGGCAGGCCCTGATCGCTAACCCCAGTCGTAAATGTCCCGAAAAATACAGCGCAGTTCCCATGGATCAGAGGGGAAAAGGAGTCACTAGGGCCTGTTAGCCATGGGCATCCCCACGGCTAAAGGGAGGACCCAACAGTTAAAGAGGGTGGTCACCGCGCTCATCGGGGGCCGGGCTTAGCCTGGCTAAGCTAGAGGAGTCTCAGCACCTAGTACCAGGTTTTTCGAAGAGGCCAGGAGGCGAGAATGAAAACCGAGTTCCAAGAAGGATGTCATCCATAGGAAAAGGTCAGGAATCGTGTGGCAAAAGCCAGAAGCCTAGAGGAGCTGTGGGATTGTGGGCAGCACCCAAATGAAACTTAGGCAATTGCTGCTGGTGGTGAGCGATCTGTGAGCTGGAAGGGGAGCCTGGCATGGGTAGACAGAGTCCAGTCCAGGGTCCTAGGGTACCTCAGACTGAGGAACTGCCAGGAGAACCTGCCGAGTTTTCACGGCACCAATTCTGTATTTTAAAAACAGCACAGTGGTGGCCAAGGGGGCACGCCATGCAGATGTGGCATGGCGCAGAGGAACGTTATTCACACCATGCAGACACAGCATCCACGTGGAAAGTTTTATTGGGGGAAGGTGTTGGTTTTAAATACGATGCTGATTACCGTTCGAGAAAGGTCATGAGGCACGACAAAACCCAGTATCGGAGCTTTATTGGGGGGAGGGGTGGAGACAGAAGAGAGCATGGCCAAGCCTGTGAGACACATGAGGAGAGGGGAGAGAGGGAGGAGGAGTCTGTGACTGGCTTTTTAAGGATTCCCCTGCACATGTGCATGTGGGCTTACGGAGCTACCCAATGCATGCACAGATTGCGTGACCACAGAAGACATAAGGCCCCTTGCTTGGCTACTGAACTCCACCTGTGCAGTCATGCAGCTGGGGTAGTGACCAGGAATTCTAACAGAAGGGGGAAGGGAAGAGAGGGAAGAAGAAAAGGAAGAGAGGAGGTGCACACTGCCTCATAGCAAGAGGGAGAGGGAGGAAGAGAGAGAAGAGAAGAGGGAAGGGTTTTTCATTAAGGGGACTTTACGTAAAATGACGTGGTCAGGATGCTAGGCAGGTCCCAAGGGGCAGGTCTGAATTCTAACACTTGGTACCCAGAGACTTTGCCAGAGCACAACCTCAGCCCACCTGATTTTCTTTATTTCTTTCCCAAAAATTTAAAAAGAAAATGTTAAAATCCTAAAAACATTCTAAATGGAATCCCCTCAGGTAAACCTCATATTTGATCTTCGTTCATTTCCAAAGTTCTTTGGCTTAAGCAATATTTTTTATTTACATGAAAGAACTGTCTTAAGCAAAGCAGACTAAAAAAATTGCCAAAACCCCCATGAACCAGCATGAACAAAGGTTGACATTTTATCATGAAAAAGATGATCATTAGCTACTCAAGAGATGGGCAGTCAGGAGAGCCTGGACCCTAGACCAGCTTGTGGGGAGGGAGGCACGGGTGGGTAAAAGTGCTTGCTGCACTTTTACCTGAGTTCAGATTCCCAGAACCCACAGAAAAGCAATGCCTTGTCACAGATTCCTGCAACCTCAGAGCTCCCCACAGCAAGATGGAAGGCAGAGATCAGAGGCTCTCGAGGGCTGGCAGCCTGGCTTCTGCAGGGAAGCGACCCTGTGTGGTGCCTGGTTTTCCCTGTCAACTTAATGTAACCTAGAATCACCTGGAAAAAGTCTAATAAGGGATTGTTTACATTGGTTGGCCTATGGGCAGGTCTGGGGAGAACACCAATAGATGTGGGAAGACCAGCCCAGTGTGGGTGGTGCCATTCCCTAGGCAGGGGGCCTGATTGTGCAAATGGAGTTGAGCACAGACAAGAGACTACGTGATCATTTCTCTCAGCTTTAGGTGTGACTGTGATGTTAGTGTCTTAAGCTTCTGCCACTGTGACCTCTCCAAAGTCTAACCTAGAATTGTGAGATAAAATAAATCCTTTATCTCCCCAACTTCCTTTTATCATAACAATAGAAATGAAACTAAGATCCCTTCTCTTGAAAGAAGATGGGAAGGCAAGAGCTGACACCTGGAGGTAGTCTGCTGATCTTCACAAGTTTACAAACACACACACATACACACACACACACACACACACACACACACACACACACACCACACACCACACACATATCACACACACACCACACACATAATATACACACACCATACACATACCACACACACACCACACACATACCATACACACACACACACACCACATACCACACACACAACACACACCAGACACACCAGACACATATACACACACCATACACACATACCACAACACATACCACATGCACACCACACACATACACACACCCATACACACACCATACACACACCATACACACACACACACACACACATACACATACATACACTTACACCACACACACACACACACACACACACACACACTTGTGTAGTTTAATGAGAACCTGTCTCAAAATCATGAAAATAGTAAAAATCAGAAGCAACATAATGTGACATATTAAAGGAAAGTTTCTGGTGCCTGATTTAATCATGCTCTCCTCCCTTCCACGGCACACCAGCCACTAGCCTGTTCCAAATGTCTCATGCATTATTATTTACATTTACATGCATGTATCTGCATCCCTCTACACGTGCTGCAGTGTGAAGTGCTGACATTCGGTCCTTTAACTTCCCCTCATGGTTTTACCATGTAGACATTCTAGAGGATTCATCCGCCTCAAAGGCCACCCAGGGTGCTGACAAATTGTAGATATGGCCAAATTACTCTGCCAGCTGTGTGTTTACAGTCCCACCCACAGCTCCAGGATAAATGCTCGCTTTCCTACTTCGCTCTAGGAAGACATTTGTGTGAGAGAGAAAGGTGGGGGTCTTGCTTTGTTGCACCCCGGGTAATGACTTCCTGGGCTCTGGCAACTCTCTGGGCTCAGCTTCCAGAGTGCCTGGTCTGTGTGTGAGTCACCACAGCCTGCATGCTAAGTGGGACTTGATTCTGGCCAATCTGATGGGAGGTGTTGCCAAGTTTTAATTTTGATTTTCCCAATGACCGAGAGATTTGAATCCATGCTCAGATGGTGCTGGCTGTGTGCTCCTGAAGGTCCGCTCTGCTGTGTGCTCCTGAAGGTCCCCTCCAGCTGTGTGCTCCTGAAGGTCCCCTCCAGCTGTGTGCTCCTGAAGGTCCCCTCTGCTGTGTGCTCCTGAAGGTCCCCTCTGGCTCATGGCCTTTGCTGGTTCTTTCCCTTGGGTTTTCTTTTTCTTATTAACTTATGCTTCTTTTATATTTTCAATATAATAGTTCATCCACTTTATTTGCTGCAAATATCTTGGTCTGTCATCAGTCTTTTAACACTTTTATGATGTCTGCAGATGGTTTTGGTTCTGATGAACTCAACACATCCAGTTTTTAAAATGATTATTATTATATTAATGCAGGGTCTAGCTATATGACTCAGGCTGGCATAGAACTCATGACCTTCCTGAGTAGTCGCCTCGATACTGGGCTTACAGGTATACCCCACCACACCCAGGTTCTTTCCACTTTTTTTTTGTTTGGTTGGTTTTGTTTTTGTTTTTTGAGACAGGGTTTCTCTGTATAGCCCTGGCTATCCTGGAATTTGCTCTATAGACCAAGCTGGACTCCAACTCAGAGATCTACCTGCACCACCATGCCCAGCTTTCTTTCCACTTTTTGTGTGCCATGTCTGAGAGATCTATGATTGTGCCTGAGGGTTTAAGAATATCATGAAGTCTTATTTTTTACATGTGAGACTTCAGTAGCATCAAGAGTTTGTTTCCATATGGTAGGCAAAGTGGAGACCTACTTTTATTTTTTCTATTTGGACAGCCAGCTGTCCCAACTGATCCTGATTTGTAGGGAAATAGCAATTACATTCAAATTCTCAAAAATGTCTAGAACAGTGTCTGAGCCTTATTTAGCCCTTCTCTGCCCACCCCACCCCCACATTTTATATTGAGTTCTTCTATACAGTTACTCTGTTTATTTGCTGTAATAAAAATTTGCATGGGAAGTGGTAAGGTTTTGCTTCAAGAAGGCCTGCGCATCTCTTTGGGCAAGGTTCAGTACATGTTTAATAAGCAAAGACTCAGATTAGGGGGCTGGCACAGAAGCCTGTCAGGCCTACCTGGTTAGCTTGTTTAACCTCAGCAGCACTGTGACATGAGGTTGATCTTGTTCCCACTTTTACAGATGGAAATCAGGAGACACAGGGAGCTCAGCAAGTGGGATCTGAAAAGCCTGTCTCAAGCTAGTCACAGACACAGATACTGTCTAAGCCCACCTGTCTCCAAAGACCTTGGCCTTTCTACTTTACCACAAAGATTACATGAGCTGGGCCAGGCCATCTCATGTGGGAAACTGGTGCTTCTTAGCTAAGAGTAATCGCTTCATCATGACGCATCTGAGCTCGGGGCTGAGACCAGATGAGGGTGTGTAGCAGAGCATACCTTTGCTGAGGATGTCTCCAGGACCCAGGAACTCCACACCTGCAAGCTCATCACCACAGCAGAACAGGAATTATTATTTGCTTCCGGGGAGAACAAGGATTTCCTGTATCTCACAGTTACTAATAAGCCACGAGAACCATGAACAACCTGTATCTTAGATACAAAAGACAGCCCTGCCATTATCTCCTGGGCTGGTGGAGACCCTGGAACAGGCCTTGGTTGGCAGAGTGTGGGCTGAATTTCAACCCCATGAGCCACATCTCTGGAAGAAACCTGAGCATGGGAACACTTTGGTGCATTTATTACCAACTGGGTACAAGATCTAATGCCCTTTCTTCCCTCCATGGGCACTTTTCTGAGCAGAGTTCACATCACAACAGCTTTCTGAAGCACACAAATCACTCTTTCAAAATGATTACAGCCTCCACAGACCAGAAAGAGAAAATGTGAAGGGGAGCAGAAGGGATCATGAGGATGAGAACTGAATCACCCTGTAGGAAAGGCTGTAATGGTTGGCATTACTGCCAGAAATACAGCTTGAAGGGCCGGAGACAAATGACTCTACTGAGGTTCTGGGGAGAAATGGCTTCCACGTATCTTAAATCCAGCTGGTGTTCTCAGAAGACCCTGCTTCACAGCTGAAGGAAGCCCAGAAGTAAACAATGCCCTCAGGGAGGAGAGCCAGAAGCAGTGGTTGCCTACTCCTCCACATGGATGGCTTTTCTCTCCTGTCTGCCAGGGGCCCAAGCTCCTCTTCACTCTCTTCCTGAGTGCACTGTCTGTCGGTCATGCAGTCAATCCTTTAATGAGAAAGACGGCGAAATGATGAACCTTGATTTACCCTTCTGGGGAAAGAGGTGGCAATTCACTTGCCTTTTGGAAGGGGATCTTCTCTGGTTCCTGCTGTGGCCAAGAGGGTGGCATGCCAAATCTGACTCTGGTGACTCAGACATTCTGTGACCCCAGATTCAGGACTCAAAGATTCCCAGATGCTTGAGGACAGAACACTTCTTTATAATTAAGTGTCCCCTTTTTCTCTGGCTGTATTTTCTACAGTTCCTCAAATAGATGGGACTCTGCACTCTCAGGTTTAGTGGCTGGTATGAGGCATTAAGTTTGTAAAAACCACTTCCTTGAAGTTGTTACCACCGTGGCGTTCCGTAGCCCTTTACTATGTGTAGTGGACCAGCCCAGAAAGCCAGACTGGCTTCTATTACAGAGCCAGGAGTTACTTTCCGGCAACGACTATGAAGATTAAACATTTCTAAAAGCCAGAAAAGATTTCTTCTTTCCCCTTCCCCCAATCCTCCCCTTGACCTCCCGCCATGTCAGAGGCCACAGACAAGGAAAGCCTAATTCATCTTGACTAATGTGAGCAACCAGGCGCTTTGTGATTTTGGCCACAGAACCGTAGACTTCCTGAGGCCAAATAAGGAAACCATCTATTTTTCCAAGTGTGCTCACCATAGTTTCATTGGTGGGCTTCAGCAGACATGGAAGAACTAGAGTTGCAGCATTCGAAGAGACTTGAAAAAGTCATTTAGTACAACTATCCAACGGATGCTGGAATGTCCACTCTGCACCAGTGGCCCCCAAACCTGGCTGCACACCACAATAACAGCAATTACTAGTTCTAAGTAAATTTGGCTTCACCTGTGAGATGCTCTGGCCCTGACACCTGAGTGGGCATGTTTGTCCTGGGAGTCATGTCCAGGTGATCCTGATGAGGTCTGACCTCACAGTGCCAAAGAGCCACCTGCCCAGGCCACAGTGTGGGGACCCTCCCAGGTGTCAGAGCCCTTTGCTTGACCTTCTCCAGCACCTAGTCCTTGCTGCCTTCCAAATAAACCAAACTGGGGGGCTCTGCCTGCTGCCAAGATCTTCCTCAGTCTTGGCGGAGGAGCTCTTTCTCCTCACTGCTCACCCACCATAGAGCCACACTGAAAGAGGCTAGTCCTCACGGGCTCCCAGAGTTTTGAAGATCCTGCTCACAGCTCTTTCCTGACCCTTGTCACTGAACATCTCCACTTCTTCAGGCCCTCAGGGCTAGATTCTAACCTTCCCAGAAGGTTTCACCTGACTTGGAGCTTCCGAATTGCCACACCTAATCCCTTCCTCTTCCGAGCCATGCAACTCAAAGCACAGCATTCAGTCTTCGTGCCCTCCACTTAGCCATCCATAAACTGTAACTGATGCTGCCGATGGCACCGGTTGGTTGTGGGGCCAGCACAGAGTGCTGCCACAGTGGCGAGTCCCCAAGTCAATCCCTGTCCACCTCATCTGCCCAGCTTTAGGTTGAACTGTGGGGCTTGAAAGCAGTACCATTGAATAGAAATGTAGTAGGAACCATATGTGTGATTTCCCCCCACATATATAACTTTAAATTTCCTGGTAATCACATTAAAGAGTAAACACACAAAGAAGTGACATTCATTTTAATAGCATGTCCTATTCAATTCAGTGCATCTAAAACCAATGCCCAAAGGCCAGTGAGATAGCTAAGTAGTTAAAGGCACTTGCTGCTCAAAAGTGATGACCTGGTTTCAGCTCTCAGAACCCACGTAAAAGAAGGAGAGATCCAACTCCCAAAGTTGTCCTGTGATTTCCACGCATGCACCATTGAATGTGTGCACATCATATATACAGAATAGTGTAGCTAGAGTTTTCCTGCCTGGCCCACAGTCAGGACAAATCTCTGTCACCGGCCAGTCCCACAG
>CABHPP010137860.1:0-16566 GCA_902168425.1 Peromyscus attwateri | reverse complement strand
TTTTTTTTTTTTTTTTTTTTTTTTGGTTTTTCGAGACAGGGTTTTTCTGTGTAGCTTTGCGCCTTTCCTGGAACTCACTTAGGAGACCAGGCTGGCCTCGAACTCACAGAGATCCGCCTGTCTCTGCCTCCCGAGTGCTGGGATTAAAGGCGTGTGCCACCACCGCCCGGCTAATTCTGTTTTTGTTTTTGTTCTTATATCTTAAATTAATCCATTTTTATTAATCTATACCTTGCCACGTGGCTCGTGGCTTACCGGCGTCTTCACATGCTGCTTGTCATGGCGGCGGCTGGCAGTGTCTCTGCCTCAGCCTTCCACTTCCCAGAATTCTTTCTCCTCCTTGTCCCACCTATACTTCCTGCCTGGCCACTGGCCAATCAGTGTTTTATTTATTGATCAATCAGAGCAATTTGACATACAGACCATCGCACAGCAGAATAGTAATAAAATTTTTAAATTTTAAAGAAAAAAATAGTAAAATAGCACCCTAACACAGGACTGACAATGAGACATTTTACATTTCCCCCTTATCTCATCAGTGCCCGGTGTTTATTTTTACCCTAATAGCACATCTCCATCTGGATTTGCCCTTTTCAAGGGCTCAGAGCTCCAAATATCAACACCATTGAACCACACAGCTTAGCACGCATCTGTCTGGTCTTAGACCCCACCCGCAGCCTTTCCAAGCTCAGAATTCTCCTCCTGCCTCTGCCTTGAATAGTTTCTCCATCTTCAGATAGTCACCTGAAATCAGGTCTTCTCTTGTTTCCAAGCTCCCAAATCGTCAGGATTCAGTGATCTACTTGTCACGTGTTTAGTGTTATATCCATTACCTCTTTCACCAATGTGACCAAATAGAAATGGATAAAGGGAGGAAAGATGTGTTCTGATTCACAGCTCCTGGGAGAAGGGCCCATCTTGTCGAGGGAGACAGGCAGCTGTGGGACATGGTGGCTGGAGATGTGGACGAATTACTCATGCCTCGGTGTGTCAAGAAACAGAGTCAAAGGCAGGACTGTGCTTTCACTCTCAGAGGTGGGCCTCCAGTTACCTTCCTCTCCAACGCAGACACCACTACCCAAACAGAGAGCCAGCAGCTAGGGGACCAGGTGTTTAAACATGAGAACCTGTGCGGTGGGGGTGGGTTCAGTTCTATGCCACAGCAAGAGCTAAGAACCAAGGAACCCATGCTTACCGTCAGGGTGCCCAGAAAATTATAAAGTCTCTCCAGAATTGTGTACAGAAGAATCAATATCTTCATGTGGCTGTAGAATCCCCCTTGAGGTGTTTTTCTGCTATGTAAACTCCTGCCCTACTTCAGCCACATTCCCAGGTGGCTGAGTCAGTCATCCTCAAGGGCAGCTTCCACTACATGCTGGTCAGTTTTTTTTTTTTTTTTTTTTTTTTTTTTTTGTCAACCTGACACAAGCTGGAATCCTCTGGAAGAGAGAACTTCAGTTGAGAAAATGTCTCCATCAGATGGACCTTGAGCAAGACTATGGAGCATTGTCTTGAGTAATGATTGACGGGAGAGGGCCCAGCCCACTATGGGTGGTACCCTCCCTGGGCAGGTGGTCCTGGGTCGTATAAGAATGAAGGCCAAGCAAGCCATGAGGAGCAAGTCAGTAAGCAGCACTCCTTCATGACCTTTACTTCAGCTCCTGCCTCCAGGTTCCTGCCTTGGCTTCTATTTCCTCCCCAAATAGTTTCTGGTGTTTTGTAACAGCAGTAGAAGCAAACTAAGATGATGAGTTGTTTTGAGTTGTTTTCCTTTGGCTGCATAGGCGTGGCATATTTAAAGAGGGGCGCTATGAACAAAGACAGCGGGCGCAAGGAGGAAGTGTTGGCTCAGAAAATGTGCTGACATCGTGCATCTCCACCATGCCCAAGACAGGTTCCAACAGAAATCTCATTTAAGGCTTTGGATTTCAGAGGGGCTGGGACAGGGTTGGGCTGGTCACATTTATGTGGGTTGTTCGCAAACCCTATTGCATGTTAGAATCACTTGAAAAATTTCTAGAAAACCGATGTCCAGCTGGAACCTCAAATTAAAGCAGTCTGTCCAACTTATTTTTAAATCTTGGGGGACTCTGCTGCAGCTGAGGCTGGAAGTCAGGAATGGTGAGCAATGCTTTTCAGGTTCCCACAAATGGTGGGAATCTTCTTAAAGCAAAGGCTCTGGGCAGCAGGACTGGGGCAGGGCTGAGGGCCAGCATGTCCTCTGGATGCTGATGCCACTGGCTCAGAAGTGGCAAGGTCTGGATTTCAAGGACACAAGAGGCATCTCATCACTGGGTTGTGGGGAGTTCTCTGGAGCTTCAGAGGTGGTAACATTCCTTCTGCTGGGAGGTCGTGAGAGGGTGTGGACACAGCCGAACTGGGGCATGAGAGCTTGGAGTGCATCTCAACAAGGATGTCTGTTTTCTGGTACCATCTAGAGCTTTGTGCAACTCTGTAGCTAATGATAGAAATAGACCCACAGTTACACACAGAGGACTTTACAAGCACAGGACTTTGGGGGACGGGGTACAAAAAATAGGATGAGTAAGAAAAGCTGCCTAGCTTTGGGGAGGTACTGAAGTTCTGTTTTCAGCTGATGATGACCCTAGGGTACAGGAGAGTCTGACAAATTCAAAGGAGCAGAAAATACTGAGCTATCCCTCTTGGGAGGAAGAACCTAAGTTGCCCAGTCTTACTGCCTCTGTTACATTATCTCCACTATGCAGCAGGCTCGAAGGCCTTAGCCAACATGCTAGCAGCTTTGCAAGCCACTGAAGAGGTGTCATTTCCCTCTAAGTCCCCAGAACATCTCGGTGCCCCTGAAGTCGAGCCTTTGATCACATGTCACCTCAGTCCTGACCCCACTGGGCCTCCATGCTAACTGTGCTTCTCTACACTGAGCCTGAGCACACAAACCACAGCCTAGCACCTCTGAATTGCCCTCCGGGAAGCTGCTCTCACTGGCCACAGTACTTGTAGTGTGCCTCCTCCTCTCTGTCCTGCAGTTATTCATGCATGAACTCTTGGTTTCCGACTCTGTGATACCTTTGCATGACAATCATCTGAACTCCCTTCCTAGATCTGGAGAATTCCTACACTATGATCTCAATATGTGTGCACTTCCAAATCTGCATGGTGAACCTGACCTCTGAGATGGTGGTATTAAGGTCTGAGGGCTTTGGGAAATGGTTAGGTCATGAGAGGGCCACCCTCATAAAGAAATTAGCACCCTGGAGGGCCAGCCCACATCTGGACCTATAGAGATGGCTCAGCTGTTAAGAGTGCTTCCTGCTCTATCAGAGTACCACCTTTGAATCCCAGCACCCATATCAGGCAACTCACAGCCACTTATAACTCCAGCTCCAAGGGATCAGACACCCGCTTCCGGTCTTTTTGAGTACAGGCACAAACATGTACACACACACCAAAAAAAAAAAAAAAAATTAAAAAGAAGGAAAGAAAGAATGATTGACATTCAAGCCCTTGTCAGATGCCAAATCCATATGCACCTCAAGTTTGGAGCGCTCCACCTCCAGAAGTGAGTAGGTCTGTTCCTTGTCAATACCTTGCCTAAAGTACTTTATTACAGCAACTTCGATGAACTAGATACCTTATGTATGCGGGGACTGGAGAGAGGGCAGTTCTTGGTGAATCAATGCCTCCCCGGACACAAATTTGAATACATGTGTCTGTTTGGAAAGACAGATGTTCCCACCCAGGACTGTGACATGACAGCAAAAATACTTTTTGCTTAAATCAGTTAGCTGATTTTCTCTGCTTACTTGGTCAAGAATTTTCATGGTTGTCTGCAAAGGCAGATAGGGACACCAACCCACACCTCTCATACATTCGATCTGAGAGCCAGAGGTAGGGTCATGAACCGTCAGGGTCTTCCTGGAATGTGATGGAGAGTTTTGGTTTTGTTTGCGGCAGTAATGTACTGGCACTGAGCACTGAACCAAGGGTTGCATGAATGCCAGACAAGCGCTCTACCACTGAGCTACAACTCCTGCTCTTCTTCCTAGGATGTGGGATCTGTGCAGCCCAAACTAGGACAGCCTAGCAAACTGTAATCTGAGTGCTGTGCACTTAAACAGAAAAGAAAGCTACGTGTGATTCCACCCTGGTTCTCTGAGGAGCCACTTAGCAGAGCTCAGTTCCTCCACAGGAATGACTCATGATGGGAGTAAAGGTGACCACTGACTCCAGAGCTTCCGAGGCCCTTGTCTGCCCTGGGGGGGTTCCAAAAAGGCCCAGTGAACTGTCATACAATCATGATTTTGCACACTTTTAAAAATTGCCCTGGGTTAAGACTCCCTTCTCTCCAACATCCTTGCCTAAGAGCATGGAGGCAGAGAAAAGTTGGAACGCATTCAACTTGGGCTAAATGGGACACAGTTATGCTGTCACAGTTCTGGTAGAGTTAAGCCATTGCTAGCTGGTGTGGAAAATGCACATGGCCAGCCATGACCAGTCCTGAGAATTCCATCTCACATTGCACAAATAGCTTCTTAAATGCACAGGGAAGAAGTCTTCGAATGTCTGAGACTTCAAATCATGGGACTAGGTGGGGCAGCTCACTGAAAACTCCGAAAAGAATGGGCACTGCTGAGAAAAACGGTGAGGAGCTCTCAGGAAAACCTATCTACTCTAGAAAAGCTTCGGGGATCAAATGCCTTCCTGTCTTGGATTCTTTACTTTGGACTCTCTTTGGCCCAGCTTGAAACTGCCTTTGGCTGAGAGATTTCCAAAGGTTGGAAGCTGCGACTGTAATAGGTGTGAGCTATTTGAGAGATGTGAATTGGAGATGTAGGTAAGCAGAGCACAGACTGAGAACATCAGCAGTTTTAGAAGCATGTTGGGGTGAGGAGGGGGATGTGATCATTAATTTTATTGTCAATTTGATTGGACTAAAAAGCACATGAGTCATTGAGAAGGTACATTTTCAGGGGTGTCTGTGAGGTGTTTCCAGAGAGATTTAAAAGATCCTGCATGAATAGGAGTGGCATCATCCCACAGGCTGGGGTGCCTGACTGAAGGGGGAAGGAAAAGCCAGCTGAGCACTGGCATTTCTTTCTGGGCTTCCTGGTCCACCGGATGTGAGCCAGCCGCTGCCACAGCCAGGAGCCTTTCCTGTCCTTATGCTTTCCCCGACATGATGAGGGAAAACTGAACTGAAACAAAGCCTTCTGCCTCTAAGTAGAGTTATTATGAATGCTTGGCTTCAGCTTAGGCTTGTTCCTGACTAGCTCTTATACTTAAATTATCCCATATTTTTTAATCTATGTTCTGCCACGTGGCTCGGTACCTCTCTTCCATACCACACCTCCTGCTTCCTCTCTGTGTCTCGCTGACCAATTTCCCTTTCTTCTTCCCAGAGTTCTCACTGTCCAGAAGTCCTACCTAAACTCTCCTGCCTAGTTATTGACCTTTCAGTTTTTTCATCACACCAATCACAACAACACATCTTCACACAGTGTACAAATATCCTACAACTTTCTTCCCCAAATGAAGTGTGAACCTAATTAGTCTCATCAATAAAAACCAGGAGTCAGATATCGGAGTAATAACCTGAAAGATCAGAGAAGCAAAGGAGCAACCACCAGTGACGTCTTACCTCTCCAGATCCTCTGACTGAAAGTGGGAAGGGGGGGGTGTCTGAGATCCTGTCTCCACCCACCTTAAATTCCTGTCTCCACCTTCCTAGTGCTGGGATTAAAGGCAGGTAACAACACGGCTCTGTTTCTCTTTTAGACTGGTTCAATCTTGTGTAGCCCAGGGTGGCCTTGAACTCCTTATCTTCCTGCTTCTTCCTCTCAAGTGCTGGGATTAAAAGTGTGTGCCACCAGTGCCTGGCCTCTATGGTTAACTAGTGGCTAGCTCCACCCTCTGATCTCCAGGCAAGCTTTATTTATCAGAACACAAACAAAATATCACACCAGGTAAGACCAGCTTCTGACAACAGGCCCAACACACACTGGTAACTAAGCCAACATCTACCACACTCTCCGTTAAGGACCAGGTCTTACTGACCATGCCTGCATTAGTGGCACCTGGCAGTGCCTGGACCCAAAAGCTGGCTATCATTTTCACTCTAATATCAAGCAATGCCTATGACCCTAAACCACCAGGCACCTACTACTGAGCAAAGTGGGTACCAATGTGGTGTTCATATAATGGAAAGCTCAATATGGTGTTAATATAATGAAAAGCTCAATATGGTGTTGATATAATGAAAAGCTTATGGCCAAGAGGTTCCGGCACAGATGTTTTTTCCTCCTCTACTTCCAATATGCAGACAGAGAACTTGTCTTGGCTGTAATTTATGCTGCAGGATTTGGGGTTTTACTCACCCGAATATATGTGTACAGTAACTATGGGGCTTGCTTGATTTATTTTTTTAAATTTTATTTTATGTGTACATGTATGTCTGTCATTTTGTGTGTGCAGTGCCACCAGAGGCCAGAAGAGGGTAGGTTCCCCAGGACTGGAGTTACAGATTGTTGTGAACCACCAGGTAGATGCTGGGAATTGAACCTGGGTCCTCTGCAAGAGCAGCCAGTGTTCCTAATGGCTGAGCCACCTCTCCAGCCCAGCTCGCTTGCTTTTTGAGACAGGGTCTTACTATGTAGCTCTAGCTGGTATTCACTGTGAAGTCCAGGCTGTCCTCAAACTTGTGGCAATCCTCCTGTGTCAGACTCTTGAGTACTAGTATTCCAGTGGAAGCCACCATGTCTGGACACGTCACTGTTTCAGTTGCAGCCATTTTTTAAAATGTCGCAGTCTATTCTGGAAGGGGCAGAGGGACTTACATGAAACTACATGGGGATAAGATATACTAGAATCAGAAAACAAATTCAGTAAAGTGATCAGAATACAAATATTGCCAACACCCGAAGCTGTTTATTATTGTGCTATTTTGCTTCATATTAAATTTATCCTCATGTTACAACTAAACAGCATATCTTCAAAGAAGTGCATAACTTTATTTCAGGAGACAAAATGTCCCCTGCTTCCAAACTTAAGGACAGCATTGTCTTGTGCACTTTGAGCTAATGGGATTTCAGCATCATTTTTAGAAATGGCATCTCCATCCAGTTTTACACCAATATCAACACACTTCAGGCAGAAAGCCCTACATCTTCCAGAGAAGCTCTCCTCTGTTGTAGAATATTATTTTAAAGTGTGTTACTTTTGTTTATGTTGCATTTGTTTAACTCTGTGAAGCTGTGTTACGTGCCTGTGTAAAACACCTGATTGTCTCTTTATTAGAACAGCCAGTAGCAAGGCAGGAGAAAGGATAGGCGGGGCTGGAAGACAGAGAGAGTAAAAGGAAGGAGAAATGTGGGAGAAAAGAAAAGAAGAAAGAGGAAGAGAGCAAAGAAACAAGGAAGCGAGGGGCCAGCCACAGAGTAAGAGTGGAAGTAAGATATACAGAAGTAAGAAAAGGAAAAGCCCAGAGCAAAAGGAAGATGGGATAATTTAAGTTAAGGAAAGCTGATAAGAAACAAGCCAAGCTAAGTGAGGACATTTACAATTAAGAAGAAGCCTCCATGTGTGATTTATCTGGGGAGCTGGGTAAAGAGCAAAAGAGTGAAAATAACCATCTACGGTCTTCTGTATCCATTGTCTCTTCTATGAGCTTCAGTTTCCTGAATGGAGACAGGGAATTTTACTTGTCTTTCTCCGAAGGAACTATCTGGGAGAGGTGCTGACAGAAGATGTCACATGTTGATGTGACATTCACTGCTCTACATTCCCCTAATGGTTCCCAAATCTGTCCTAATTCTAGTGTATCAGGTGACAGAGAAGAGAAGCCTCCTCCCTCCAGCCAACAGATTCCTTTCCACACTAGCTCTCACTTGGAATTTCAGAAGTTTTGTTTTGCTGCTGTTTGGAGACCAGTCTGGCTTTGGCTACACCCCTTCAGGGAGAGTGGTGGGGGTCTGCTGGCTGGAGACTCCTGGATCTGATGGAGTCTGGAATCGTGCTGTGCTGGTTCTGAGTTTTATTTCATGGTGGTTGTGTGTGAAAACCACTACTGCATCACTGTTGACCTGACAACTACGGAAAAGAGTAGGTGTTTTGCAGTGCACTCAACTAGCTGTAAATCCTCTACTGAAATTCAAAGGATCAAAAGGAGCCCCTGTTTTCCACTGTTGTGACAAAATGCTCAATGAAAAGCAACGGAAAGGAGAGCGGGTGTTTTCAGCTCACAGCTGAACGTCCAGTCCACCCGAGTGGGCAAGGCGTGATAGGAGGAGGAGGCTGCTCACGGCACATCTGCAGTCAGGAAAGAGAGAGACGCTGGTGCTCAGCCTGCCTCTCCCTTCTGTCCATCGTGGATTCAGTCCACATTCAGGAGGAGGTCTTCCTGCTTAGTCAAACCTTTCTGGAAACTCCATCAGAGATAAACCCGGATCTGTCTCCTGGGTGATCCCAAATCCAGTCAAATTAACAATGACAATCAACCATCATAGAACTAGTTGTGGGGTGCACACTTGTAACCCCAATATAAGCTCAAGACCAACCTGGGGTTATATGAAAAGACCTGTTTCCAAAAGGGGGCAGGGTAGAAGGGAGGAACAATAATTCGTTGATAATATAGCAGGCCACAGAGGTGAACACATGTAAACTCTTGGAAAGAAAAGGAAGGAGAATAAATGAAGAGTTCAAGGCCAGCCTTGACTACTTTGCAAGTCAGAGACCAGCCTGAGCTATATGGGAACCTGTCTTCCAAAAAAAAAAAAAAAATGTTTTTCATAATACTGCAAGTTAATTCCTCAGTGTGTCAGGTGAGTGTGCAGGGAGCTGACAGGCCTGTTTGTTCATCACAGCCATGTGATGGGAGAAGACAGGAAATGGATGCTGCTGCATGCCCTCTTTGTCCAAAGCCACTGCACAGAAGCCACGATCGGAGAGGCAAGGAACAGCGGAGTGTCAGTAGCTACTTAGGCAAAAGGACAGTGGTACTGTCTCCAGGGTGTCCGTTCATGCCAATTTACACCGTGAAACTCTCGGAGCCAATGGAAGATTAAATGCACACTGTTGAGGAAAGAGTTGGATTAGTCATTGGTTTGATTTTTAGTGTGGCTGGCAAGAAAAGGCACACAGCTGAAGTGTGGGAAGTCCTTTTCATTTGGAGCTTTCATTAAAGCACACATGGAACACACGAAGGGCTCGGAGACCTGTGCACACTGGCCAAGAACTTTACAGCAGACATGAAGCACGACTTCCTCTCTGGGTTGGCAGGGGTCAGCAGATGACCTTCTCTTGCACCAGGCAAGACGGCTCAGCAGGTAAAGATGGTTGCTCCCGATGACCTAAACTCATACCCACATGGTGGGACCACCTACCAAATACGACTTTGGTGTTTATGGAGCGGAGCCCCTCACTTAGATCTCAGCGCACTATTTGCCACAGATGGCTGCCGTGGCTTTCAGAGGCAGTTCTCGTTCTGGTCAGGCTATAGAGCACGGACTGTTCAGTACCCGTTATATAAAAACGCTGCTTCTTCTGTGGTCTCACTCACAACCCTGGATACTTCCAGGGATCTTCACATCTGCATTTGTTTCTTTTCTCACTGTTGTGACCAAATGCTGAGGAGAAGCAGTTTAAGGAGGAAAGGTTGATTTTGGCTCTAAGTTTTAAATGGATGTAGTCAGTCATGGCAGGAAGGGAGACATGTGAACAAGCTGGTCACATTCTGTCACCAGTTTAGAAGCAGAGAGAGAATAACACTTGTGCTCAGGTCTGTTTCTCCTTTTAATTCAGGTCCCACCACAGCTCTGGGAATGGTACTGCTCAGTTTTAAGATGGGTCATCTCACTCTAATGAAACAAACCTAAACAATCTCTCACAGCTTTGCCCAGAGATTCTAAAACCCCATCAAGTTAACAAGTCAAAATGGCCAGGCCAGCATCTGACACAATCTCCCTGGATTTAAGGTCAGACTTCACTAGGGAAGGGCTCGGCACGCAAGCCTGAGCCTACTTCAGATGCCAAAGGCCAGTACACATCACCATTTAACTTTGAACCACACATAATTCCTGCCTCCCATGTTCCATCCTTCATTAGCATAGCTTCCTGAACTGGAGGAACACTAACTTCAATTTATTGATTTATTAGAAAAGATATCACAAAGGATGTGTGTGGTCAGCCAGGTCAGGAGGTCTCAAGCCCAGGGGCTTCTGTCCTTGTGACTTGGTGTGCTGCCCTGTTCACATGTGGTGTCACCAGCCTAAAGGCTCTCTGGGCTCTGTCTTGTGATAGAGGTCTGATTAACACTGCTGGGGGTGGGTGTGAGGGTAGGTGTAGGGGTGGCAGCCTCCAGCCTCTAGTCATGGCTTGGTTTTTCTGATGCCATCCCTGGGTAAAAGCTACCAAGAGTGGCCACTAAAAACAAAAGTTGCTCATATTTTTCAAGGAAGCAGATGCTGTGGCGGAAATCAGGAGTAGAGACTGTATACATGTTTTATTTATCTTAAGTGTCACATTCTTTCCTGTGACTTATGCCAGGAATCAGTCATTAATCCACACCAAACTTCCAGGTAGCTAGCTTGAACCATAGGCTATGTAGTACACAGATCGAGGCTGGCTGATACAATGCTCTTGGCTAAATGAGCTCATTAGACCTGTGAGAACCTTTCAACATGAGTTGTTTACAAACAGCACCAAAGCCAGTCCTATTCTGTATCCAGTTCTATTCATTGAGGCGTCTATCCGGACAAGGTCAAGACAGTTCAACCTGAGTAGATTTCAAAAGACGGCTAGCCGGGCAGTGGTGGCACACGCCTTTAATCCCAGCACTCAGGAGGCAGAGTTCGATGTGAGTTCGATGCCAGCCTGGTCTACACAGCGAGCTCCAGGACAGGCACCAAAACTACATGGAGAAACCCTGTCTTGAAAAAAACCAAAAAAAGAAAGAAAAAGAAAGAAAGAGAAGACAGCTAAGACAGCTAAAGTGGGAACATCAAGGACTCAAGGCCAGCCTGGGCTCCACAGTGAGTCTGAAGGCAGCTGGATGACTTCCTAAGGACCTGCCTCTATAACAAACTAAAACAAAGTACCTGTCTCCAGGGGGATACTAGCTTCCTGATATAAACAAAAAAGTCTTGTAGTCACCGGGTTCCCATCATGTCATAAATACAACCAAACATTGTGATTGCCATGTGTCAAAGGAAGCAGGTAAAAATAAAAACAGATAACGCACCGGTCTGTGAGTGAGTGTGTGACCCACTGCCAGCTGGACTGTCACCACCCCTGGATTCTGGTCCTCCAAGACCCACTCTGTGGCTCAACCCCTCCCACCTCATCATACTTCCTGTGGCCAGCCCTCCCCCACAACTCCAGTAGACTCCATAGACCCAGGTACAGTCCACACCAGTCAGAAGAACATCATCTCCTGCACTCAGCTCCATACCCTGATCTAAAACTTCAGAAGAAGACTTTGTCTTTACCAGAGAACAGTCTGGATGTAGGAACCCCCAAAACCTCAATGAAGACACCCTACTGGACCTGAAGACTTGCCAGTCACCAGAACCCTTGGCCACTTAGGCCAGAAGACCAGAGAGGAAATAGAAAACAGAGGAACAAAATACCCATCCAGTGAAGACTAAAGCAGGAATCAACATCTAGACATATAATCATCATAAATCCTGATGCCTAAACACAAGTTTAAGAACACAATCAATAGCAGAAAGGGCAATATGTCACCACCAGAACCCAGCTATCCTATGACAGCAAGACCTGAATATTCTAATGTAGCTGAAGCACAAGGAAACGACCTTTCAAAATATTTCAAAAATAACTTTATGAAAATGATAGAGGTCCTTAAAGAGGAAATGAAAGACTCCTTTAAAGAAATGGAGGAAAAGACAAAAAATGAAAAAAAAAACAATAAATCCCTTAAAGAATGTCAAGAAAGCCAAGAAAAAAACAAAGAGTTGACAGAAACAAATAAAACTGTTCAAGACCTAAAAATGGAAATAGAAGCAATGAAGAAAACACAAACTGAGGGAATTCTGGAAATGGAAAGTCTGGGTAATTGAACGGGAACTATAGATGTAAACATCACCAACAGAATACAAGAAATGGAAGAGAGAATCTCAGGTGTTGAAGATACGATAGAGAAAATAGATTCATCAGTCAATGAAAATGTTAAATCTAAAAAATTCCTGACACAAAGCTTCCAGGAAATCTGGGACACTATGAAAAGACCAAACCTAAGAATAGTAGGGATAGAAGGAGAAGAATCCCAACTCAAAGGCACAGAAAATATATTCAACAAAAATCACAGAAGAAAACTTTTCCAACCTAAAGATGTATGTGCCTATGAAGGTACAAGAAACTTACAGAACACCAAATAGATGTTCTCTCTTCACATAATAATCAAAACATTAAACATACAGAATAAAGAAAGAATATTAAAAGCTGCAAAGGAAAAAGGCCAAGTAGCATATAAAGGCAGACCTATCAGACTTACACCTAACTTCTCAATGGAGACTCTGAAAGCCAGAAGAACCTGAAGAGACATCTTGCAGACACTAAAAGACCACTGAACTGGCCATCTCCTATGATGGGACAGCACTTCCAGTAGAGGGGTTGGGACACTGGCCCTGCCACACAACCTTTAACCCACAGTCTATCCTGACTATGGGAAGTGCGGGAGCGGGGGATACTGGTGGTGTGGATATTGTGAGAGTGACCAACCAATGATTGGTCCAGCTTCAGACCCCTATCTCAAGAGTAAGCCCTGACACTGCCTGGAGTGCTAGGACCCAGAAGCTGGATGGCCCAGAGGCCTAGGATAGAACCAAACACGATTGGAAAAAAAAGTCAATGTAATGATGCTTAATGATATTCTGCTATACTCATAGATTGGTGACTACCCCAATTGTCATCAGAGAGCCTTCATCCAGTAACTGATGGAAACAGATGCAGAGACCAACAGCCAAACATTGGGCAGAGCTTGGAGAATCATGATGAAGAGAGAGAGAGGAAGGATTGTATGGAGGTAGGGTCAAAGACATCACACGGGAACCCATAGAAACAACTAACCTGGGCTCATAGGTGCTCACAGAGTCTGAACCAACAGCCAAGGGGCCTGCATGGGACCAACCTAGGCCCTTTACATATAAGCAAAAGTTAAGTAGTTTGGTCTACTTGTGGGACTCCTAGCAGAAAGAGTAGCAGCTGTCCCTAACTCTTTGGCTGGCTTCCTCATGCTGGGTCGCCTTGCCCAGTCTTAATACAGGGGAGGGGGTTATCCCTACTTCAACTTGATATGCCATGCTTTGTTGATACCCATGGGAGGCCTGGCCCTTTCGGAACAGAAACAGGGGAGGAGTGGAGTTGGGGGGGTGGGGAGTAGGGGGGGAGTGAGAGGAGGGAAGGGAGGGAACTGCAGTCAGGATGTAAAATAAATGAATACATTTAATTAGCAATTAAAAAAATACATAACGCATCTATGAGCAAATGGAAATTACCTTCTAATCAGTGAGCACTTTCCACCCCAGAAACACAATTGTCTGTAGTCATAGAGCTGACGGTGTCAGACAAAGTTCAAGAACAAATCTGGCATTTCCCAGTCACCAAAATCCTGACATGATTAAACATGTGGGGGAAGGGACAGAAAAGAACTGTTTGGACTTTAGACTATAGAAGTCAGAGGCAAAAGTGCAATTCACTTCTAGACTAGTGAAAATGTGTGAAGAAATAAAGAACAAATAAATAAATAAATAAATAAATAAGAGTCCAAAAGAATGAGAGGCTAAGACTTGGTTAAAGTTTCTCAAATTAGGATGCTGGAGAGATGGCTCAGTGGCTAAGTGTGCTTGCTGTTCAATTAGGAGGACCAGAGTTTGGATCCTAGCATCCATGTGGAGCAGCTCCCAAAGTCCTGTAACTCCAGCTACAGAGGATCTGACATCCTTTTATGGCCTATGCAGGCACATGTACACACACACACACACACACACACACACACACACACACACACACACAACACACACACACACATACACACACACACACACAGCACGCATGCACGCATGCACGCATGCACACACACATGTAAAATAAAAACAAATCTTTGCTCAATACTTTGCTAGGTGGGCTCGATTTTGAGCCACCATCTAAGACACTGGGAAGGAAGGGAAGGATATCCGATGGTGAGGTCAGGAATCATGGTGGAACCTCCACCAGGTCCCAAACTCCTTCCCTAGTTCTGCGTGCCCTGGTTAGGTGGCCCACACAGTGAGCACTGAGTTCCTGTTTCCTTTCTGTACACTGCTGCTAATCCTGCTGCCCTAAGTGGAGACGGTGTGAGGACCAAGGTGACACATATTTAGTTTAATTAACTTGACTTAGGATGTGAGAAAGGAACACTGAACTCCTACCAAGATTCTCCTAGTGATCTGAAAATAATTTTTTACAGATATATTGAAACTTTCCTCTTCAGATTATGACTGGAAAGCCCCAAGAGATAGTCACAACTGCCGAGTCAGCCTGATTTTCCTTCCTCACTCTCAGAGGGAGATGTTGAGAGATCTTAGGACTGTTGAGTCACTTTAAACCAAGGCCAGCCTGCACAGAGAACAAGTCTCTAGGCATCAACCCAATCCAGCCCTGTCAGTGCTAATGTCAGAAACAGTGACAGACAATTCCTCAAGGCCCTGTGGCAATACTCACTGATGTCCTCGTGTGGATGGAAGGCTGTCAGAACCACAAAGCTTTCATGGTTTGGCTCAGTGGCCCTAAGACCTCAACATATCCTGGTTGGGATTATCTTGTGCTCCAGTTCAGTAATAATAATAATAATAATAATAATAATAATAATAATAGAACTCTGGTCATTGGTTTCCTGGGTCTTGCTCACTTTCCCCAACCCTCTTTATTACTTGGTTAAAAGTGAATAAATGCTTATTTTATTTCTTCCTGGGTTTAACGGTATGATCTCTACAAACATATTTGATTGTTTTGTTCGTTTGTGGTGCCAAGTCCTGTATTTTCCAGGCAAGTACTTTGTATTGAGCTACTTCAAGCCCCTTACTTGAAAGGGTAGACACCCAGTGACAGGTATGGTATCCATCTGATGCCTTTATTCACCCAGCCTTGACTGAGGTTCACCCAGGATATACAGGCACCAGAGACAAGACTCTAAGTAGAAACAAGCAAGGCTCTTGTTAAATTCAGCCAGAGCCTGCCCTGGCTTCCTCCATGGTGTGAACAAACGGTAGTTCTGCAGGCTTTGCCTTGCTCTGAGAGTCTCCACTTTACCAGCAGCTTTTGACACCATCTTGAGGATGCAGGATGACACTGTACCCATATGGAGTTTGCTTTTGTTGTGGCAAAGTTAGCCACTGAGCAAGAAAGTACCAAAACTACACAGAGAAAAAAAAGACTTATTTTGGGATCTGTCTGGATCTCTATGAGTTCAAAGCCACACTGGGAACAGAGCCAAGTGTGGTGACACACGCCTTTAATCCCAGCACTAACCATAGAGGTCCAGAGGTCTGTACAGACAGACCGGAAGTAACAGAGCTGGTCAGGAAAAGAAAGTAATGTAGCTGGATGGAGAGAGCAAATGATATAGCAGAACAAAAAGGCATATAGGCATGGGTATACAGAAAGTAGGTCTCTTTGGAAACTGAGGTGTCGGTGAGGTAAGGTTGGCTGTAGCTTTTCCTATTCCTCTAATCTCTCAGGTTTTCACCCCCCCCCCAAAAAAAAAACAAAATAAAAGATCCGCCTGCCTCTGCCTCCTGAGTGCTGGGATTAAAGGTGTGCGCCACCACCACTTGGACTTTTTTAAAATTTAAATATGTAATCCATATAAATAATTATGAAATAGTTCAACTTGTTTGTTCATAGTTAGTCTTTGTGACCTGGTGTTTCATGATCCCAATTGACTTGGTCACAGTTCAAAGCTTGGCACTTTGTTGGATCTCTCAGTGGTTGGGGTATCTACACTGAAAATAGGTAGTCTCTTCTTATTTTTCTCCCCCACAGCCCCATGTCCTCTCCCCAACACAGTACCTACAGGGGCAGCCACATGATGTCACCTTTAGGATGCAGTTAGCAGCTTGAACGTCAGAGCCTTCCTCTCAGCTCAGCCTTGTAGGTCAGGGGTTATCAGCTGGGCTCCTAAACTCCAGCTCCCTTTTGCCCCTTAGACAAAAGTCCAGATTCCATGGTGTCCTGTCTGGGGATCCAGGTTTGATACTGGCTGGGTGCAGTTCTGTGCACTCAACCTTGGCCACTGTCTCCTCTCGGCCTGGCACAAGTCCAGCCTTGAGAGTCTGACCCTAAATTCTGAGTGATCTCCAAAGCCCTGGATCTCTCCTGAATCACCCCATGCACTCTGGGATCAGATGGAGGCGGGGCTAGATCTGTGGGTTGGCAGGAGAGGTCTTCTGCCCAGATTCCTGATGAGGTTCTTGCCTTCCTTCTTGGCTCCCACACAGTCCAGGCATTTGGCAGAGGGAGCTGGAATTGTCTGGAATTGCTTTTGCAAGGCGTTTGGCACAAACTAGTCAGCACCTTCCGGTGGCTTCCCTTCTCTCA
>CABHPP010137859.1:0-37066 GCA_902168425.1 Peromyscus attwateri | reverse complement strand
CTCCTCTTGACATCTCCCCCGCTCTATAGAAGTTGGGGCCATGGAAACCTCTAGGCAGTTCTCTCCTTCCTCTGCTGCGTCCCTCAGATCCATTCATCATCTACAGCCCTTTTCCATTTTCCTCTCCAAGTTCAAATGCCTGGCTTGTTGCAGTCATCTCTCAGGCTGAACTACAAGGATATAAATCTGGTGCCTTGGGATTCTGCATGACTAATCGACGTAAATTCTCTTCCGTGGGATCCATCTCCCAGCATCCTGTTTTCTGTCTATATGCCAGCCAAGTTCATGTCTGTCTCCAGGAAATAATCTAGAGTGCTATGTGCAGCCACTTGTTTTTTAACAGATACCAACTTTGAGGACTTGGTGAGGCGACTAGAGAACAGTTGTAGGTGATAGATGGTAGACAGATGATAGGTAGTTAGATGACAGATGATAGATAGATAGATAGATAGATAGATAGATAGATAGATAGATAGATAGAGATAATAGATATATAGTAGATAGATAGATTAAATAGATAGATAGATGATAAATAGATAAATTATAGATAGTTAGATAATAGATAGATCCAGTCACATTATGAAACATTTTAAAAGATCTTACCTATCTTCCTTTTGGCTGGTCCATTGATGTTTCTGTCCTATTCCTTTTCTATAGGGAATTTTTTATGGTTTTGTGTGAAGCAAAATTTGGCTATAGACTTTAAAACCATAGTATTCCACTAGATTTTATGTATACATTTATTTACTTACTTGTTTATTAAAGTACTGAGGACTGAACCTAGGGCCTTTTACATACTATGCAGGCATTCTACCACTGAGCTATATCCCAAGCCTATACACACACACACACACACACACACACACACACACACACACACACATGCCTGTAGATATCATTACCAGGAATCTTTATCACTATGTGTGTACTATATTTTCTGAGACAGAGTCTCTCACTGAATCTAGAGATTACCAAGTCTGCTAAATTTGCTATCAAGCAAGTCCCAGAGATCCATCCATCTGTCTTCACTTCCCCAGTGCTGGGATACACACATGCTGCCACACCCAGCTTTTTTACCTGGGTACTGGGGTTCCAAACCCAGGCTGACTTGTATGTCAAGCACTTTACTAACTACTAACTGGGTCATTTCCTCCAGCTCCTTCCCTAACCCTCTTTGTTTACTTTTTTATTTTGAGATAGAGTCCCGCTAAATTGTCCAGACTGGTGTTGAACTCAATCCGTAGCCCAGAGAGAGTTTGAACTTGAAACCCCCCTGGCAGCTTCCTGTGTATCTGTGATTATATGCCCACGCCACCAGGGCTACATTTTGGATGTTTTTTTTTTAACTTTATAATTTATATATAAGACCTTTCATTTTCTCTCCTAATTTTTCATCCATCTGTGTGTGCTCAGCCTAAACAGGGTGATCATTATCCCCAAACCAATGAGGTGAAATTCTGTCTTGCTTGGCAGATTGTCCACAAACAATATGCAGAATTTTCCTTCCTTTTCCCAAGCACAGCAACCCTCCATTCATCCCAGACTCTGGGAGTTGCTGTGGGAGATGGTGAGGACCTGAGGGTAGCAAGGTCAGAGACTGGTTGGTTCCTGTCTTAGTTTGCATCCTTGTTGTTAACTTCTTGTTTCTGTACAAACTCCTTGTCTCTCTGTTGGAAGAGAGAACCTTTTGCTGGTAGTGGTCACAATGCCTCTCAAAACTTAAAATGCTCCTTGTTTTCATTAAAATTGATTTTCCATTTGCAAAGTGACCCTTTACTCACTCAATCAGAATTTCTTTAATTCCCCAAACATGAATGACTTTATTTTATCTGTGAAATATCCTGTAGCAGTCTAGGGGATGTTGTGCATGTCAGTGAATCAGGATGTCACACAGCTGCACAAACAGACTATCCTACAGGCCTTTGGCCACAAGTTTAAACTCTGGAATTCTCTGTCAATGCTTACAGGCAGATGGAAGTCTTTAGTAGCATTTCCCTTTGGGGATTTAAAAGGAATGGCTGCTTCTGTTAGAAAAACAAGTTTAAAATTTGATAGTATTGAATTTTTAGAATTAATGTATGGTAAATAAGAATTTCTATACAATGAAATGAGTACACTCGGTAGAAAATGAGAAGAAAAATGTCTATTAATTTAAAACTACTGTGCCTGCAACAAGTGTGAATGAACTATGGTGGCACAGGGCATTGTTCCAGAGATCAAAATGGTACCCTCCCCCAACTCTTTGGACAAGTGCAAGCACATGGCTGAGGGTAGAAATGAGTTATGATTCATTCACAGAGTTTCATTTACATCATGTATTCTTTTAAAACAAAGATCTACTCTCACCTACAACCATGCTCCCACTTTATATAAAGAGCATTCTAGAGGGAAACCACAGCTCTCTTATCAGCTATGTGACCTTGGACAAGTTACTTGCTTTCTCTGGGCTTCACCTTCCTCTTGTACTAAATGGGACAGCATGAATAGCATCCACTTTCCCGCCTTATAGTGATGAATAATGAGCAGTATCCATGCAGCACTCAGAGCTGGTCTTCAATGTGATTCAGCACAAAGCAATGTGGAGAATCAAGAGAACCGTTAATAGTTGGAGAGGCGCCTAGAGATCACTTAACCCAGTCTCCTAATTTTCAGTGTTGAAAAATTGGGGTCCTTGCTCAAGGTCACTGGGCTGCTGAAGTAGCAGAGTTGGTCTGGGATCCAGATCTCTTCTTCCTGGCTGACAGTTCACCATCCTGATAGCGTGACCAACATCCAGAACAGTAACTGAGATTTATTGACTGTGGTGGTTGTGCAATGCCTGCTTTGCTCTCTATTTTAGTCTTTCCGGCTGCTTTGGAGGTAGTTGGAGATGCTTCTGGTTCACTGAGTGTGCTTTGATGCTCCAATACAGACAGCCTGGTGGAGGGAAACATCTCCTGACTGGGAACCAGATGACCAAGACTTTACATCCGCCATTTATGTAGAGAAAGTTCAAAACACTCTTGTTTCTCTTTGAATGTTTCCTAGTTGATCATTTCACTTGTCTAAGGACATGATCTTATAAGTTGTTTGTATTCTTCCATAAATATGTTTTATGTGTCTATTATGAGCCCAGCCCAGCAGTAACGAGAAGATTCTAATTTGCATTATGTTAAAAGCTCAGCCATCCTTGATTCATCCCCTGCAGGATACTGGTTCCCTTTTTAATCCCCTCATCTTAATGACCCCAGGTCACAGTCCTTACTTCCTGAAACATGTTCTCAGGACACTCAGCTGGAGTTTGTTGCTCTCTCCTGGGAGTCCACTTTCGGTTTTTGTTTGCGTGGTCCACTGGCCATGTCTGCTTCTCTGAGCAGTGTGAGCTCCTTCAGTGCAAGATGCTGGCCCCACTGCCTCTGGGATCTCCCTGGATTTGCAGGTACATGGCACTGAGTAGAAGCCAGCCTTAGAAGAAAGTCATTGAGAGGATTAGTTTTAGAGGCAGGAGGTTTCGACTTATAATTCAAACTCTGTCTTTTAACTTTTGTGTTACTGGAGGAGAGTACCTTTTTTGTTGCTTACTTGATAAATACTTAGTCTTTATCTTTGTGAATATAAACATGTGCACACTGAATGCCCGACCTACTAAATTAGGTTCTTAATCTCTGTCTGTGGCTCTTTGATGATTTAATTGCAGAAATGTCTCCCAAGTCGTTGTGAAAATTAGCACAAATTGGTTCAGACAAAGCACTTTGCTGAGTGCATGGCACATAGTAAATGCTCAAAAAATATGAACCATAATGGATTCTGCTATTAATAAAGCACTCAGTAATTGTGGCTGTTGGGAGACCAAAAGAACCCAGTGTGGGCCAGTGCATAGTTCATGCTCTCAACTTCTCAAGAGACTGTCCACAGCAGCACAAGTCATGGGGTTTCCTTTCCTCACTTGTTCAATTCTCCTATCATCTCCAGAATTTCAGGGGAAAGCATGGTGCTGAATTGTTACAGAATAAATTTAAGCCCTTTCAGTTGACTTTTGAGTCTCAAAACTGGATCATTAAAATAATAGACTTCGGTGACTTAAACATGAAGAAGGGCAGAGAACCTTTGTATACTGAATTTGTCATTCTGTGTATCAACTGTCCAGGACAACTATTCCTGCACAGATGGATGTATACATGCGTGTGAGTGTGTGTGTGTGTGTGTGTGTGTGTGTGTGTGTGTGTGAGAGAGAGAGAGAGAGAGAGAGAGAGAGAGAGAGAGAGAGAGAGAGAGAGAATTTTGGAATCTCCCTTGTGCCATGTCTCCCCATAACTGTGACTAAGTACTTCCTGATGTGATAACAGAAAGCCCATTCTCCATTCTTTTACAAGATGTTGACTACCACTTAATTTGAATAAGACATATGCCAAAACACACTGAAATAGCAAGGTGATGATCTTTAAATACCTTCTTAGTGCCGAAATCTGGGAAATGAAAGTGTTCGTGAAGGGAGAGAAGAATGGACAACTGAGGAATGTTCTTTCCCCACAAAGCTCTTGGAGCAGAAATCTCCTATGTACCCCTCCATGCCTCTTAGGACAGAAATTCCAAACAACCCTCAAATTCCAAATCTTTGTTTATTTACCTGGTGGTGACTATGCTACATTTCAAACATGAATTGTCTTTTAGAAGAGTTCTGGATTTGGGGCCCAGTGGGTAAGAGTGCTTGTGTAGGAGTTTGAGGACCTGAGTTCAAACCTCCAGCACCCACATACAAAGGAGACATGATGGTCTGTGCCTGTGTCCCCAGTGCTGTGGCAAGCAGAGACAGGAGGACCCCTGAGGCTTGCTGGTTGTCAGATGAGCACCCAGGTTCAGGAAGTGAGCCTGGCTCAAGAGAACAAGACAGAGAGTAATATAGTAGGACCCCCAGTGTGCACCTCTGATCTGCCAGTGGGCACATGGATGTGTACACCCACACACATTTCAACAGACAGGCACAGAAATTTATTTCTTAAATATAAGAATATTTTCTAGACCTGAGGAAGGCTTGAAAAGATGGCAGTATTCTCATATGCTGCTGTATTTGTTTTCTTCTGTTCTTGGTATCTTGTGTATGTGATAAATTTGTTACAGCCAAAGGACAGACAGTGGCACCTTCTTATAAGCTGCTCCTGAAGTTTATTAGAATCTCACCAGTTTTTTCTTGATGTCATTTTGTCTGATCCAGGATCCCATTAAGGATCCATGTCATGACCCCCTCACTTCCCCTTGTCTCTGTCAGTGACTCAGATGCCACTTGTTTTTAATTATCTTGATGGTTTTGAGGTACAGCAGTCAGGTATTTCAGTCATGTCCCTCAATTTGGCCTTGTCCTGTGTTCTCTCATATTGACATCGGGCTGTGGGTTTTGAAGATCCCGTTTCATCACATCAGTGAAGGATACTACTGTCAACACAATCTATCACAGATGACATTGACCTTGGTCACCTTGGGTGAGGTAGTTGTCAGCCTCCTTTATTATAAAGTTACTCATCCTCCACACTTCTACTCTTTAGAAGGAATTGCACTGCTGTAGCATTTCAGCCATGTGATGATAAGCTCCTTCTGTAAATTATTGGAACTCATCTGTACAGATTTCTTTTGCCCCACATTTATTTATTTAATATTTATTTATATAAGTATGGACCCATAGACATTTATTTTATACTTTGGGTTATAAGTTAGTACCATATTATTTAGGTTGCCCAAATTGTTCCAACATTTGCCTTTGGGGATTCTTTGGATTACCTCCTGTGTTCCTCTGGTATCCACTGTTCAATTTGTTTAGAGTTCTTCCTTAATTCCTAGTGCTATAAGATGCTAAAGGCTCATCTAGTATTTCTGTGTCTCAACCCTAGAAGTAACCATTTCTGTAAGGAATAGACTATAACATTGTTAGAAACCAAGAAAGAACATATGGGAATGTCTGGCAATTTGTATGTCCATGCTGATAATCTATTTATTGTCTTCCTATCTTGCAAAACCTGAGTTTATGCAGCTATCTCCAACTGTCATTGGTGTCATGTGGAACATTCTAGATTCCCACTTCTTTGTTTGTAACTTCCACTATCAACCATCCACTTGCTTGCTTGTAGCGCATCTCACTGTACACATACAGGGGTTTCTAACCCGTACCCAAATGGGGTATCCTATAGTTGTCTTTTTTTTTTCCTTCTCCATTGGTCATTCATCTTACTTCCAAAGAAGGGAAGATATTTGGCTCAAACTAATGTAAACTGTGATCAATGAGAATAAGATCAAGGATGCCCATTGGCCACCTTATACATTGTCATCAGCAATGGCTTATAGGACTACTTGACTGTGACCTTTTTATCTGCTTGGTTCTAAATGTCTGCCCTCATGAATAATAGGACATATACAAAATCATTGCTTCAGTTGAATGGAGGGGCTATAATTAAATCTTCCCAATGCACTATGCTCATATTTCCTTATTGAATGTTCTATGGCCTTAAAGGTTAGTGGTAGAACTTTAAGGGAAACACACACACATACACACACACACACACACACACACACACACACCACACACAAAAATGGTAGGAATCTATAGTGATAATTTTAACATAATCATAATGATTAAACAATCATATCTGTGTATAAAAAGGGAAAGATGTCTCAGAAACCACATTTTAAGGAAATAAAGGTTGGTTGCTTGTTTTTGTTTTTGCTTTTTAGCTTCCTCAAAGCATGGGCTTAGTGAAATGTATTTACCACACATGATCTCTGTCTGGTTTTGTTATTATTGGACTTCAGAAATGCATCCAATTTCACCTGCAAGTATTTAAGGATATTTAGAGAAAGTTGAGACCATCTTTTTAAACTACTTTTTCACAGAGTGGCTGCCAACTTGCACAAGTCAACACCAGGAGGTCTTTCATAGGACTTTTTTCTAATTGACCTTTCAGCTACCAGATTTATGAATGGAATACTGTGCCTCATTTTCTCAGTGACTGAAATGATTGTGTGTGCAGGAAAATAGGTGTCTGACATATCATAAAACACAAAATATTGTTTTTAAAAACCTATAAACTCTCCTATTAAATAGTTGACCTTTCCTAAGAAGCCCTGTCTGTTCTTAGATTTCAGAGGAAGGAACAGCAAAGTTCATAATTTTAATGTAATAATAATCTAGCTTCATTTATTTTTTGACCCATACAGTCACTTTGTATTGAGATTGCTTGGGTTTCTGTTTAATTTAAAATAAAATCTGCATGTTCTCTTTGAAGTCTTACCAGTTGGCAACACAAGGAAGCTCATTGGTGTGGGCTTATTTCACTAGGAAAATACATAGAGCTACAGCATCTAAAATTTCCATATTCAATGAAGCCCATGACTGCATTTCAGAATGTGCTGCATTTAAAAATGTAGGTCTCTAGTATGAACCAGAAGGTAATGATGAGCAGGAAAGTAGATCATTGCTGCATGTGATAGTGTGCTCCCATAATCCCAGCACTTGGGAGGCTAGGGGAAGAGGATTATGAGTTCAAGGCCAGCCTGACCTATATCGGAACATACTTTTCATAACAAGAGGGAAAAAAAGGAAAATAACAAGAAAGTAGATGAAAATTAACATTGAAAATTAACATTGAAAAACAACTAGATATGGCCTACCTTTTTTTTTTCCGTCTCTGTGTATAACTGCAAGCTCTGTTGGGCTTGGATGGAAGAATTTACAGAAAATTTCAAAGGGGTTTTTGATGATAAGTTTATTCAAAAGAAAAATCATAGAAATATCAGTGGTGCTACTAATTCCCAGGTGTCTGGAGAAAATATTCTGCCTATACTTCTCCAAAGCCAGTGACAGTTTTCTCCCCTGTCACGTTTTAAGAGAAGTACAGTGGCATTTGGGTCAACTGTGCCATTGTACAGTCTGTAATAGCAAGGCTGGTTTCCAGTAAGAGTCTAGCAGTTCTCAAACACCACAAGTAGATTCATTCAGCCAGGGGATATACGACATGTGCGTTGCACACTCAGCGTGTGAACATACCCCGGTGCTGCTGGCGCCGGCCTCCGCCTTCGGTACCTTAGATAAAGACATTACTAAAGGCACAATAAGACAGGTATTGTCGTTCATTCTGTACGCAGTCACGAATTTAACACTGAGTCATTTTTCACTCAACAACTGTCTCCTGTAGTTGGTGTTTTTACACTTTTGGCTCTGGGGCGGGGGACCCGCCACCCAGCTCCCAAATATATCACACATAGTCTTATTCTTACTTATGCATGCCCAACCTTAGCTTGGCTTATTTCTAGCCAGCTTTTCTTAAATTATCCCATCTACCTTTTGCCTCTGGGCTTTTATTTTTATCCTACATACCTTTCTTTACTGCTTACTCAGTGCCATGCTATGTATCTGGGTAGCTGGCCCCTAGAGTCCCCCTCCTTCTCTCCCTCCTAGATCTCTTCTTCCCAGATTTCTCCTCCTATTTATTCTCTCTGCCTGCCAGCCCCGCCTATCCTTTCTCCTGCCTTGCTATTGGCTGTTCAGCTCTTCATTAGACCATCAGGTGTTTTAAACAGGCAAAGTAACACAGCCTCACAGAGTTAAACAAATGCAACATTAAAAAAAATGCAACACATCTTTGCATCATTAAGCAAACCTTTCACAGCATAAACAAATATAACACACCTTCAAATAATATTCCACAACAGTCTTCCTACCTCAGTGACCCTGTGTTGTCAAGGAAACTGCTACATTTTTTTAAACTGTTTGTTTTTATTTAAAAAGTGCAAAATATACTAAGCTTCACTGGTTCAGGTGGAAATCGCAATTTTTATGGTGTATCAAAGAACCAGGTGTATGGTCTGGGTGATGACATTCCCTTTCCAGTGTAAGAAAGTAAGAACTAGATGTTGGTCTGTAGTCACAGAGATGAACTTGGAATGGAAACATTACTTCTTCTGTTTGCACGCGTCAGCCCGTTTATGTTTTACAGTAGTCAGTTGTTGAAAATTAATCTTTTCTGTGAGATCTCAGTATAAAGTCTCATGAAGAAGAAAAATTCACACTTGCGTCCTCTGTGAGTTCTTCCTCTGTGGGTTTGTCCTAGAATTCACAGTAAGCAACTGAACGGGAGTAGAGGTGACCATGTCATTTCTCCATGGGGGTTTCCCTTTAACTTAGTGTGCAGACTGCCACTCCCATGTCTCTTTCTATTGTGGTATGGCTGAAGGTGGGGTGAGGGCCACTTATAGCATACAGCCTGTGGTACCTCTGCCTAGGTGGCACCTGGGATCACAAGGAAGAGGAGTTGGAATTACCTACCCTATGTATTTGGAAGGAAAATTCATCCGGATTTAGTTCCCTAACTGCTGGTAACTATTGATTGATGTTTTTCATTCAGTTTGAAATTTTCTTGGCTTGTGATATGTCAGGGGATTTTTTTTTTTTTTTTTACCAAAACTTGAGCTTTTTGGGTATTACGTCATGAGACTCCACATCTTCCTTAAACCTTCTGCCTCCACTGACTTCACCTAACACTTCTCCAGCAAGCGAGCAATGGCTGCCAGCTTGCCATGCTTGCACAGAGGTGCAAATCCAGGTTCTCCACTTACGTTCTTGTTGACACCCTATATATGAAGGTCTTCATTAAAATTGGGCAGGGCTAGAATTCCCAGAGGACAGGGGTTTGACAAAGCCCCAGTTGCTGGATGGGGTAAAAGTCTGGTCTTCACACATAGTCTCTCCACTGACACTCTGCAGGATGCTTCCCTACCCACTCAGAGGCATGGAGGTCTTCCTGTTTTGTCTTCTGTTAGCATGACTCTGGCAGAGGTATCAGGATCCTTTCTGGAGGCTCATGAGAGTGAAAGTCTCATTCCTGCCTTGAGCTTTTGCTGGCACGTCTGATCACAGTTTCCTCTGTGGTATTTGGGCAGAGCAGAATAGTTGTGGTTGAAACTTTTCTGTCTTCCCAGGTTGTCTTTTTTTCCCCCGTCTGATGGCTAGAAAGAGCAGGCATTTGTTTGAAGCTCTCTGGGCCCATGCCCACTGGTCTTTCTGGTTTGTTATAGCTACAAGAGCAAGAGATGTGGGGGGAAAAATAGAACTTGTGGGTCCCCACATCTGTTGTTTATTGCAGTCTGAAATCTTGGGGTGGTCTGCTTTCTCCCTACTTCACGATCATCGTTTTAAAAATCTGTAGCATGCAGGGTGGTTGCTGTTTTCCACGTTGTGCTTAGCAAAAATATCTTAAAAATACCTTCCTTGAAGTAGCACTGCATGCTGATTGAGTTTTGTTATTCCTTGTCCCCTTCCCCAGATGTTTTCATTGTGAAAGTTTCCAAAAATAATGCAAAGGATAAAAGCATTTCACCCTATACCTCACATATTTACCATACAGCTTCAACAACTGAGTGCTTTGCTCTGTTGGGTATTTATCCATCTGCTCACTCCATCTATCTGTTCATTTGTTTTTGATGGGTATCAGCACAGTTCACCAGTAATCACATTAGCACACTTATCAGCTAGACTTCACTCTATGAGTTTTCTAAGATTAAGTTTACATAAAGTAAAATGCACAAAAATCATAAAGATGTGTGATAATGCAACCAATATTGGGATACATTCTGTCTCCTCGTCCAGTTCTCCGTCTCCTCAGTTAATTCCTACTGATCTTTTTTTTTTTTGTCTTTTTTATTTTGCCTTTGGTTCATGTTGCCTGTTTTAAAATTTTATAAAAATAGAACCACACAGTGCATATTCTCATGTGCGTAGCCTTTTCAGCTTGGTATTTTTGAATGGACTCATGTTGTTTGTATGAATGGATTTATGCAATGGTTTTAGCAAGAGTCATAATGGAAAGAGTAGATCTGCCCTACCTTCTGCTAAGGGGAGGTCTTGGCTATACACATGCTATTTGAATTTGTTTTCCCCCTTAATATCTATTGTAAAAGTTTCCAAAACTTCAGAGAAGATGAAAGACTTGAACCCTCCATGTATCTGCCACCTAGATTCAACACAACATTTTGTGTTGCTCTTAACTAATTATGAATTTGTCCATATACCCATTTTATATAAAAAGAATGAGTGCTGTTTTAGTAAATTTAGTAATACCATAGTTTGTCATTGTGGGCTGCTTCTAGGATTTGGAGTTGGGGGTTATATAAGCCATTATTATCTCTTTCTGTTTAGAACACAGTGTAAGGCAACTTCAGAATGTGCCTTTCTTCTGAATGATAAAATACTGAAGGCATATGAAGATAATGGATTGTCACATGCAATACCCGCATTTCCTACAAATTTCTTCTTGTTAATGATAGCTATCAGTTTATTTGAGGCTGAAAACTTCGCTGTAACAGAAGCCCACTGTGGTGTTAGTATTATAAAAACAGAGTTTAGCTTCCTGGCACCAAACTTTCTTTTTCTTTTTCCTGTTTTTGATTTTTCAAGACAGAGTTTCTCTGTGCAGCTTTTGGAGCCTGTCCTGGAACTCACTTTGTAGACCAGGCTGTCCTCAAACTCACAGAGATTCACCTGCCTCTGCCTCACGAGTGCTGGGGTTAAAGGCATGCACCACCACTGCCCAGCCCAAATTTCCTTTTGTGAAGGAGAAACCATGGTTTTCACAGTGCCATGACTGTGAAGTCCTTGGTTGAGAATGCTGAGCTCGCCATGGAGGAACATCCTGTTTCAGGAATTCTGAGAGTACTGGATTTCTGCACAAAATATATTGCTGCAGATGGGCTCTGCTGTGGTTCACAGGCCTTTATTTGTCTGGCCCTAACTATTATGTAAGTTTTGCACTCTTTTTCTGTTTCCCCAAAATGATTACCTAGGGGGACTCTAACTGATGATTGATTGAGTCCCTGATTAATATCAAGGGAGTCTTACCAGCTGCAGGATGGGACAAAACAGACTTTATGTGAGATTCCAAAGAGAATAGGCAAGGTTGCTGTTAACAGTCCAAGAAAAGACAGATAGTATTGTCTCGAACTTTTATTGCAACTTTTCTCTGACTTCATTTTTCTTTATACAGTTGATGGACTAGACAAAGCCTCCATAGCAAACTCAGATGGCCCCCCAGCGGGTTCCCAGACACCTCCCTTCAAGAGAAAGGGGAAACTCTCCACCATTGGTAAGATCTTCAAGCCTTGGAAATGGAGGAAGAAGAAGACCAGCGACAAATTCAGAGAAACCTCTGCAGGTACGATTGCTGTCTCTGTTGTAAGAAGTGGTTAGCATTTTCAACCAGTCGAATATTCGGTTTTAGGGGATTGTTTTTTTCTGAAAGAATGTGAATTTGTGTTTAACATGAAATGATTTCACTTAAAGGTCAAACAGTTCAACCGTTCTGGCTGCCCCTAAGTTGTTCTCACTTGAGTTTCCCGTGTAGCCTGACATTAAAATACACTTTTGTCCATTCATAGAGGTGACAACATGTGACAAAGCAGAGGGACAGTAAAAGGTTGGAGGTGGAGATGGTATCTGTCAGTGTCATAGCATCAAGCACCCATTTTTTTTCATACATACGTAGTCACATGCTATCTACCTACTGCTACTAATAGAGACATATTTATTGATTAAAACTTTATTCTTCTTTAAGCAGGCTCTTGTTACAGGCTGGCCTTGAATTTACTACATAGCCATGGCTGGCCTTGAACTCCTGATCCTCCTGACTTCACCCCCTACATGTTAGGATTATAAGGGTGTACCACCACACCTGGCTCAGAACTTTTTTTTTTTATGTCTTCTTTGTTGTGGTTTTTTTTTTTTTTTTTTTTTAGAGACTGGACGAAGGAAATGTTGATGTATTCGTTGTTTATAATAATTTCCCATCACATCCTTAGAACGAAGCAATAGTTTCTGTCTTAGAAAACATGATGGGAAATTACTTTATTGTCATTTACTTTGTGGATTTGTTAAACATCGAGAATTGCATTGGGGTGGGCATGGTGACATGAGCACCAACCCATTAAAGGGGGAAATGGGAGGCCTGTGAGTCTGAGTATAGCGAGACCCTAAACTGAGATAAAAGAATGGATGACAACCAGACCCTGTATGAGAAAAAATAAAGAAATCAAAAGAATGTCATTGCTTAGTACCTTTTACATGGACTTGTGGGGGGAATTAGTTTTGATTCTAAGCTCAATTTCAACAAATGCTAGGTGTCCATGGAATTTTGTTTGAGGACAAAAAGGCGTTTATCTCTTGATAGAAGTTCGGCTTTCTTCATGCTTACTATCCAAAACGATCCCTTTATCAAAATTCCCCATGTGTGCAGGATCACAGAGCAGATCTTATTGGTCTATGTAAGACTACCCTTGTGTCCTTGAGCTGTGAAACAGAAAATGCTAGACACAGCACAAGTGTGTGTAACAGGAAAACCAAGGATCCCTAGAGACACGTGTCCCTGCTTCACACTCAGGTAGAAAATCTGAGTACTTGCTGTCTAATGAGCAATAATGATACCTGAGAATTGTTTCAGAATTGCCTTGAAGAAAGGAAGTTATAAAAATGGGGTGGAGGGGTTGTTAGGAGTTGACATTTGTAGACAGTGTGTTCCAAAGTTTGTTGTTGTTTTGTTTCTACTGGTTGATATTTGGAAATATCTGTAATAAAAAACAAGTAGAAAAATGATAGAGACCTGGATTGGCACAAAATGGATACTGAGACCTCTTGTGTGTCTAAGGGCTTCCTGGATTAGAAACCAGTGGGAGCTGGTAGACAGTGTGCTGAGTGACCACCACTAAGTGATTTTTCTTTCTACCCAACACTAGATGACCCTGATCAAACCAGCCTCTGGGCCTCATTTTCTTTGTTAAAATTGGAATTAGATGAGCTGAATTCTAAGGTGTTTTTCTTCCAGATTCTGTTGTTGGACATCAGGGAGACTCTTGGCTTTCTAGTTCCTGGCTAGACATCTGTTATCCCTGCTTCTTGGGAGTAGACTGAACCACATTGCCCTTCTGAAGTGCTCTCCTCTCATGTTTTCCCAAGCATTGCTAGCATCCGGCTCTGCAAGTTACCATGGTTACTCGAGATGGGAGTAATTCTCTGGACTATCACATTAAGATGTTGAGAGAAGACAGGCTTTCAGTTATCTGTGTTGCCCTTTATGTAGATCTGAAGCTACTAATGTTTCTCTTTAGAGAGGACATCTACAGAGAATCTCCTCTTTCTCTTTTCTCATTATTTATTTGAATTATAAAATAGTTTTCACCATACTTGTATGTTTATCTTAAGGCTTTAATTTCTATTGAGACCTGGAGAAGTGTCCATGAAGCTTAAACAAAGACACCAAAAGGGCTGAGACTATAGCTCGGTGGTAGAGTACTTGACTGGTATCATCCATGAGGCTGTAAGCTCAGTTCTTAGCACTTAAAATGGGGTAGCGGCTTTTTTTGTTTTCATGTTGAAGAAGGATGTAACCAAAAAATGGAAGTAACCAAGAAAAACGGTGTCTCCCTTGAAAAAGCTATTTCAAATAATGAAATCAGGCTGTTTGAACATGATATAGGCCACACACAGTCTTGGCAAGATCTTCCACAGTATCTGGGACTGGGAGAGAAGGTGGGAGAGAAACCTAACTCTTCAATGTCGGTCCCTTACAGCCCTAGGCTGATAATATTCGACATGTTCAAAGGTCAGTGATAATACATCGCCTTCCCAGACCAGCGGGACATTTAGGTAGCAGAAGATAAGCTGTAACATGAATTTGTGGGTGCCATTTTCATTGCATGTGATGACAGGAGTCTCAGCCTTGGTCTGTTTTAGTGGTCCTGAGCCAACTATGCTTTGGGATGCCCCTTTAAAGCTCAAAGAAGCATCTTACCTATGAGGCTGACTGAATCTGTACACAGACTTTCAGTTCCTTGCCGTGGTTCCTAAGCAGAAATGTACCTGTAGCTCTGACTCATTCTCCAGGCCAGGGGGACACCGCTCTTCTCCATCCATAGTCATGTGTACCTGCGTGGCACAGCACATTCTGAGAAATACGCCATTAGGCTGGGACAGTGTGTGTGAACATCACAACATACACAAACTGGAATGGCGGCCGTGTCCCGTGAGCTTGGCTCCAGCCCCCCCTTGAATACCATTTCTACACCCATATCATTTCTGCTGTGTCTCCTCTTGTACAAGAGACCTTCCTCGGTCTCACCTAAGCTCAGATTGTTTCCCTTCCTTCCCTTTAGAATCCAGAATGTCATTTCTAGTTCTTCCTTTCTAATTATTTCCCCCTGTTCTGTTGTAGGGCAAGGGATACAAGTATAGCCTCTGCATCTTTGTTTCTTTGTTGGTTTCTTTCAGTCCCAGGGATTAAAACCAGGTCCTCCCAGGAGCTAGACAATCACTCTACCACTGAGTGATTATATCCACAGCCCTTGGCTTTTTAAACATCTTGTGTCTCCCAAATGTCAGACACGCAGGCAGACCCTCAATCTAAACACGGTTATTCCTCTGGCTGCTCTGCTCCGTCTCCTGTTACCATCAAAACCAGATGTTTTGAAAATAGCCCGCACCTGCTGCTTCCACTTTCTCCCCACACTCAGCACCCATCTCCAGAGAAGGTGCTGCTCAACACCACAAGGAAACACGGGGAATGAGGGGAGGGAATGCGCAAAAGCTCTGTGCATATGTGCACTGCATCCTAGGCGCTATAAGAAGACCTCATCTCAAAAGACACACACACAGCAATAAAAAAAAAAATAACCAAGGGAAATTTCTCTTTCCTTGCTTTTGCCCTTGTTTAAAAGCAGACTGTTCTCCTAGATAAAGAAAATCAAGGCTTAATCTCCATGAGCGCTGTGGTCTCCGTGTGCTGTTAGTAATGGCAAAGGCATGCCTGTGGAGATTTTTAGATAGTGTCATTATAAGTTGCAGCATTCTAGGAATCAGAATAACTTAGAGAGAGCCATCTGGCAAAACCTTGAAGTCACTGAGAGTGCTCTTACGGTACCTAATAATAATCGCTTTTATTGAATGTTGTTACGTACCACATTCTGCTCCAAGAACTCCATTCAGATTGGCTCCCCGAGTCATGAGAGCAACCTTACAAAGTTCAAGCGATATGTTACCCACTTCTACTAGCAAGGAGTCTTGGCCTAGGCTAGTCAGCCCACTTTCTTCTGAAAATAGGAGTCTGGAAGCAAAAGGGCACCGCAGCCCGCACCCTCTACAGTTTCCTTACACTGTAGCCCTGTAAGGTAACTCCCTGCACAGATCAGTAATGATCGGGCCTGGGTAGGTCTCACTAACACATAGGTTTGCCTCATTGGTCAGATTTTGCTGTAAGACGGATTTGGTCTGAGTAAATTACTTTGGTTCTGCTTGGCTGGCCCGATTTTCAGCAGTGCGTGTTCAGAAACACGGTTGGCAAGGATCAAAATTATGTTTGGTCCTAGAAAAGCATAATATTCTCTGTAACCATGGAAGCATAATATTGCTGCCCGGGATTATTTTCCATATCTGCAGAGAAGGATAAAAGTGAAGGGATTTCTCAGAGATGGCTAAGGCCTCGTTAAGGCCTGCTCTGGTTGTATAAATACCTGGAAGCCATTTGATTCTTACCTCTCTGATTCCACTAAGAAAACAGATGTGCTGTCATGTAGCACTCATCTCCACACCGTATGTGAAGAGCAAGACAGAGTCTTCCCTGTTTCCCAATGTACTATAGCAGGGCAGATTTCCATAGCCAAGCAATGGGCACACAGCAACCAGGTCCACAGATAGTTCCTTAATATTTCCATCTGTGGCATGCCTGCCATGGGAACAGACAGTGGTGGCCTCGTCACAGACTCTAGTCCACTGAGGGTCAACTCCCTTCTCTTTTCAATTACCTAGTAGGAAGCAGAAAGTCAACTCAAATAAGCATGTAGACTATCAGTGAGTGAGTAGAGAAAAATATAGCAAGGAGTTGAAAGCGGGCCGTAGAGGGAGATTATTAACATGGAGTGGTCAGGGATACATCACGGGAAAGAAAAGCCCCATGAGAAATCCTGTTGAGGAATTACACGAGTTAGAGATCATATGCACACCCTTCTGTCACCAAGGGTGTTAACATAGGGATCTCCTTCTTTATGCATCATCTCCAACAGCCACAATGCTCGACACTCATGCAGCTGCTGGCTGTTACCTCATCTGCTACCAGCACTGTGTCTAGGAGACGGATATGGGTTAGGGAGAGCCAGGGGTGAGGACGCTGAGACGACTGTCTCCTTTCCATCTGTGTCCATCACCTGTGGCACGTGTTCGCAGGAACCCCATCCGTGAGCTCTCTTCCTCAGTGTGGCCCATTTCTCCTGTCACCGTCATGATTGTAGTTTGAGTTCCCTTTCATTTGTGAGCGTTTCTCTTCATCATCCCTTATTTACATAATTTTTCTACTCCTAGATGTCTTTTTTTTTTTTTTCAGTTCAGAGCAAAGGAAGGCATTTCCCAACTTCACTCACACTCCCTTTTAGCGAGAAGACTATTTATAATGATGGATTGAATGGGGGAGGGATATAGCAGTCATAGCCAAAAGAACACTTCAGTGATCTCCAAACTATGGGTCTCACAGTTACCAGGGATGGTTTGGGCAGCACCTCTTGGAAGCATTCTTTGTGAATTGTCCCTAGAAATGGGGCTTTTCCTTGAGTACTGACCTTGCCAACCATGTCAAATGGTATTTTGCCTTGTTCAGAAATTTTTTTTTCCTGCTCTGCCTCTCTGCTGCTGCTACAGATCAATGAACCTTGAATCCCCCAGGAAAATATATTTACTCCCTGTGGCCACAACAGTGTGCACCTCTGAGATCTTAGAACCAACTGTAACAGGGCTTTTGGGAGCACAGATGTGCAAAGATTCCTGAATATGTAACCAGGGCCTTCCAAAAAGGTCATTCATTGTTTTGCTTTTCTTTTGGGTGTGTGTGTGTGTGTTACAGTTCTAAGAATTTTAATATGTGAATAGTCTTGCCCAACCACTTCCAAAGTTAGGATACATCACTGCCAACTCACTGCTCCACAACCCAAATCTTCCTCATGCTGCCTTTTATAAGTGTGAATCAACCTCTCCCACTACACTTTGGCTACTGTAGGTCAGTTCTTTATTCACTCTGTTTTTTTTTTTTTAAAAAAAGCACTAATGCATTCTTTCTAAAACTTGAAAAAAAAAAAAACGTAAAATTCACACAGAAGCACAAAAGGCCCCAAATAACTAAAGCAATCTTTAGCAGAAAGAACAGCGCTAGAAGTATCACAATCCCTGATCTCAAATGATAATGGAGGGACCTAAAGAGGTGACTCAGAGCATGCACTGCTCCTGCAGCTTGCAGAGGATTGGAGTTCCATTTCCAGCACCTACATCAAGTGGATGACGACCACCTATTCCTGCATCAAAGAATTCAGTGCCCTCTTCTGGCTTCTGCAGGCACCTGCACTCACATGCACATACCCAAGCATACACACACACACACACACACACACACACACACACACACACACACACAATATTTTTAAAAATCTTCTGATTATATTACAGAGCAATAATAACAAATACCATGGTGCTGGCACAAAAACAAACTCAAAGACTGAGAAGACCATAAATAAACCTATACAGTTGCAGCCAGCTGATATTTATTTAACAAGGCTGTCAGAAACATACATTCCAGAAAAGACTGCTGCTTTAACCAGTTGTTCTGGGGAAACTGGATTTTCATATGTGAAGCAAAAAATTAAATGAATATTTCTCACCCTGCACAAAAATTAACTCAGAATGGATTAAAGATCTTAATATAAGATCTGAAATTTTGAAACTGCTAGAGGAAAATACAGGCGAAACGCTTCAAGATATACGGGCATAGGCAAGGGTTTTCTGAACATACTCCAATAACATAGGAAATAATGTCAAGAATCAACAAATGGGACTACATGAAGTTAAGAGGTATCTACACAGCACAGAAAACAACCACCAGAGTGAAGAGGCAGCCTACAGAATTGGGGGGGGGGGCGGGGAATCCTTCCCAGATACACTTCAGCTAGGAATTAATAGCTAGAATATATAAAGAAACAACCAAAATCAAACATCCAAACCACAAATGTTCTGATCGAAAGATGGTCTAATTATCTATATAAACAGTTCTCAAAAAGCCAGAATACAAATGTCCAGTAAATACTGGGAAGATGTTCAACATCCTTAGCCATCAGAGAAATGCAAATGAAAACTGCTTTGAGATTCCGTCTTACCCAAGCAGAATGGCTATCAAGAAAACAAATATTAATAGATGCTGGCAAGGATATGGGGAAAGAAGAGCCCTTATTCACTGATGATGATAATGTAGAATTATGTAGCCATTGCAGAAATAAGTATGGAGGCTCCTGAACAATAAACAAACAAACCTGAAAATGCGACTACTAAGGGACTGAGCCATCCCAGTCTTGGGTAAGGGCTCTAAGGAAACACATCACAAAAACTTGCACATCCATGCTTATAGATAAACTATTTACAGTCGTCAGTAAGTGGAACCAGCCTACACATTCATCAGTATATCCGTGGATAAAGATAGGCAACCCTAGAGAGGAATACCAGACTCTGCATGTCTTCTTCCATATGGGGGACCTAAATTTTATATTTTGTGTATGTGTGAGTGTGTGTTTGTTGTTCAAAGACTAGAAAGTGGTTTGTGGGAGATCTTAATGATGACATACAGAGAGTAATAGAATACATGCAGTAGAAAATTGAAAGTGGAAGACTTAACTGGGAGAAGAAATGGAACTAGCTGTTGTTAGGGAGGGGGACATGAGAGAGGCCAGTGAGGAAGACGGACAAATAGGAACAGAGTGAATTGAATATGTGTGTAAACATGCCACAAAGAAAACCACTGCTTTGTAAACTAACCTAAAAACTCAACAACAAAGCAAAGGACACTGTCATTCAGTATTAAATTAGGTGTCTGGTGGCTTTCTCTCAGCACTGCTCCTTTGGCCATTGATCAGTATATCCTGCTGGCGTCCATCTTCCATTTTTGCTGTTAAGTGGTATTTTGTGGTATGATTTCATTCTGTGATCTGCCTAGCCATTCACCTGAGAAAGGACAGGGTAGTTGGTTCCCGTTGGGAGTAAGTATGGCTGAATCTACTGTAAAATTCTTAGATAAATTTCTGTGGACCAGCGTTTTTACTTGTTAGGGGGAAATATGTAGGAATGGGTCCTATGTTGAGTGTGTTTAACGTTAAAACAATTACCAAACATTTTCCAGAGTTTTCCATTTCTGCCGGCAATGTAAGACTGAGTTGGTTGCTCCACATCATTGTCAGAATTTGATATTGTTGTTATTATTTGTTATTTTAGTGACAAAAAAATCATAAATCACTAGGAATGGTGATGCTCGCCTGTGATCCTTGCACACAAGATGATGAGTCAGGAGTATCTGTAAAGCTGCAGGCTAGCCTGGGCTACAGAGCAGGACAGTGTCACCCACAAATGATCAAATTTACTATGTTAACTATTTTTAAATGTACAGTTCAGTCATCTCAAGTAGTTTTACATGATTAGGAAACCAAGTCTCTGACCATTTCGTCTTGCAGAACTGAAGCTCTACTTATTCAACAACTATCACCTGTCTTCTGGCTACCACCCTTTGTATTTTCTATAAGTTGACATTATTAGTATTTGAAATGATGTCTCACTGCATTGCTCAAGGGCTCAAACCACCCTCAGGGCTTCATTTAAGGTCACAGAAATTTTTCTTGCTTTTGTAAAGCTTTTATAATTTTATGTCATACATATTTAGGTCAATTTGGGGGTAATATTCATCTCAGGTGTGATGTTTGATACCCATTTCTAGTCATTTCAGTCTTATTTGCTGGGGAAAAAAAACAATTTTTTTTCCGTTGAATCACCTTTCTACAACTTCAAAACACCTCTTTGAGAAAGGTCAACTTTAGTCTTCTGGCTCATTTTTATGGTTCAGTTAGTTTTCTCTCAGTTGAGTTTTAAGATGACTTTGTATTTGTTAGACACATTGCCCTGGTCAGGTGTTGTTTGGAGATATTCCCTCCCAGTCTGCACCATGCCTCTCCATTTTTTAACGGGGCCTTTTATGAAGCAACAGTTCTTCATTTTGGTGGTGCACAGCTCCTCTCTCCTTCTCTTTCTGGGTTGTGTTTTCCATGTCTTGGAGGGACTCTGAGCAGTGCTTGCTGGAAAGACTCATCTCCTCCACAGTGACTTGCTTTTGCACCTTTGCAAAGTTAATTGGCCACATATGTGGGATCTATTTCTGGACTCACTGTTCTGTTCTCCTAATCTCTGTGTCTGTTCCTTCACAAATACCAGACTTTCTTCGTTACTGTAGCTCTTAAGCCTGAAAATTAGTTAGTGTGGTTTCTCTTAACTTAATTCTTCATTTTACAACTATTTTAACTAGTCTACTTTCTTTGCCTTCTCATTTAAACTTTTGAATCAGCTTACTTATATTCTAGAAATGTCCCTGATGGGATTTTTGTTGTTGTTGTTGGAATTGCATTAACTCTGTACCAAAGTTTGGATGTATTTGATTGAGGGCTTCTTTTCTGTGTTGAATCATCTACTCTGTGAACTGATGTGTCTTTCCATTTAATCAACTCTTTCATTTCTCTCATCAACATTTTGAAGTTTTGAGAAGACCATGTTAAGTTTATAATTATGTGTTTTCTTTTTTTTTTAGCTATTGCAAATCATATGTATTTTAAATGTTTCTAAATGTCGATTTCCATTGTTCATCCGAGTCTATAGACATATGATTGTATATATATTCACATTTTGAGAGTACTGTGTGGCTAAGCTGTCTGTGGATAGAAATGGTTGTATTTCTTTTTTCCTTATCTGTGTGCCTTTTCTTGCCTTCTCCCTCCATAAGCTAACATTTCTGCTCCAATAGAAAGTAAGTGAGGGCATCCTTGCCTGGTTCCCAACTGTAGAGGGAAAATATTCATTCATTAAGCATGTTTACTGAAGGCTTATTTTATGTGAACTTTATCAAGCTGAGGAGTTCTTCATATTTCCTGGTTTGCTGAGATATTTATTACATATGAATAGATATTAGATTTTTTTAATCTAAAATAAAAAAGTGTTTGCATGTACGTCCATGCATCATGTGTATGTTTGGTGCCTACATAGGCCAGAAGAGAGCATCAGATCACCTGGGACTGGAGTACAGATAATTGTGGGCCACAGTGCGGGGGCGGGTATCAAACCCAGGCCTTCTAGAATAGCAACAGCTGCTCTTAACTCTTAACTACTTAACTACTCTACCCCAATATTGGATTTCTTGAATGTTCTTTCTGTATTAATTAATGTACTCACACATGGGCTTTCTCCTTTAAAATAGTATTATATTTGGTTACATTGATATATTTTTAAATATTGAACCAGTTTGTTTTCATTCCTGGAATATGACTCCACTGAGTTATGTTCCCCGCACACACACACACACACACACACACACACACACACACACACACACACACCTTCTCTCTTGTTTTTATTGGGTAACTCTTTAACTATTGGTGATATTGATCTATAGTTTTCTTTTCTTATACGTGCAACTCTCTGGCTTGGATATTGGAGTGACACCGATCGCATAAAATGAACCAGGAGGTGTCCCTTCCTTCTACTCCTGGAAGGAAGTTCATGACACTGGTGGTATTTCTTCTTCCAATGTTTGGTCAACTTCACCAGTGAAACAGTCAGAACCCGAAGGATGTAATCTGCCTCTTCACTAATAGCAATAGGGCCATGTGAGTGTTCTACTTCATCTTAGGTGGGTGCTGGTGGGCACTCTGGTGCTTTCCAGTGGGAGGCAGAGCAAGACTCTTTATTGATTCCTTTGCTTTTAACTGACTCCCTCTCCTCCTTCAGTAAACTCAGTCGTGCATGCTGCTGCCTTCTCGGTGGGGTTGGGCGTTTCTCTTTCTCTCCAGCACCCGTGTTGTTTTTTCAACAGCCTTGGTGAGAGGTGATTCACATACCATGCGGTTCACTCATCTAACATTTGTAACAATTTTTTAGTGATTTTCAAAAGCTGTGTAATCAGCACCACAGCCATTCTTAGCATTCCATCACCTTAGAAAGGAATCCCGTTCCCACTAACACTCCTCCCTCCCTCCCATCTCCCCAGCTCTGCTCTCTGCCTGTTCTTGACATGTCATGTAAATACTCAACAACACACGTGTGCTGTCTTGTGACTGATGTTGCCTACTTAGCATGATGGTTTCAAGACCATCCTTCTAATAACAGCACCAGTACTTGGTCTTTTTCCACTGCTGACTGGTTTTCAGTTGTACAGATGTAATGTATTTCATTCGTTGGGTGATAGACTTAAGTTGTTTGCTTTGGGCTATGACGGATAATTCTTAGATGAGCATTTGTAGGTAGGTCCTTGGGTAGACGCACATGTTCACTTCTCTTGGTTATTTAGCTATGAGTGGACTGGTCGAGTCTTACGACAGCTTGTTGTTTAACATTTTGAAGACTGTTTTCCAACATAGCTGCACCATTTACTGTCCCTGTATGTGGTGCAATCCAGTTTGTCTACGTCTGGCTTACATGTGTTACCAGTCTTCTTTTATCCTCAACATCATGCAGGCTGTGTAGTTATTTCCCAAGCACTCTTAGTTCTTTTTCTTCCTTACTCTTTCAAGCAAAAGTTGCCTTCCAGCAGAGATTTTTTTTTCTTTGAAGTTTTCTTCAAGTCAAGGTCTCACTGTGTATATGTAGCTTGAGCTGGTTTTGAACAAGATCCTCTGACAAGTGCTGGGATTACAGGCGTGCACATCATGCCTGGCTAAGGGCAGGGATTTTCAAGTTCTCTGGCGAAGATCCTAAGGCTACTAGAACAGTCCTTGGCTTGTATTAGACATTCAGTAAATGTTTGTGGAATGAATGAACAAAAGCCCTGATCCCATTCCACACACATAGTATTTGCAAATGAACCTTTTTAGTTTGGGAAGTTTAGAGGACAGGAATTAGACTTATTTTCAAACCTTCTTTAGGTCATATCACAGAGTTGTCCAATAAAGACTGAAGGAAACTTGAAAGGCCATAATAAGTAGAATGAATATTTTACCAGCTTGATGGATAGAATGGGATCTGCTCTTTCATTAATGAGTAAAATACTTAAGCATATATGTGGTGCTATGTATGGCAATATGAAAGTCATTGTAGAGAATGATTGGCAAAAGGGAGGCAAGCCGGGATTTTATTCTAGTTCAATCATTGTTGACCTAACTGCATATGTTCTCACTGAGCCTCTCAGACCAAGTGTGTATAAGAAATGCTGTGGTTCAAAGAGATAATACATGCATGATAATTTTATCATACCTACTTAAAAAAACTTTTATATTGTTTTCCTAGAGATAGACGGTTGTGCTAAAGTAGACTCTTTTTATATCTAATAGATAGGAAATATACTTGATCTTAGTTGTTAACTTGATGGGATGTAGGATCATCATGGAAGCAAAGCTCTGGACTTGTCTATGAGAGGTTTTCTAGACTGGATTAAATGAGGTGGGAAGACCTACCCTAACTGTAGGCAGCACCATCCCATGGGCTACGGTTCTGGACTGGATACAAAGCAGAAAAAAAGCTGAGCACCAGCGCTCATTGCCCTTTGCTTCCAGGCTGGGAGCTCAACTGGACAACTACCTCATGATTCTGCTCCCAGGCCTTGCCTGATATGATGGACTGACTGTCCCTCCTACTCAACAGTTCCTTTTTCCGTTACCTTTGTCCGTCAGGGTATTTTGTCACACTAAGAAGAAGAGTGATGGATATAACATATCAGGGAGAACAAGCATTTCTTTCTCTTTGGTTTGGTTCCTCCTTGAGCTTTTCTATATGTAGGTAGATGGGAGGAATTAGTAGAGCCTTTCCTTTCATTTCCAGACCGTGCGTTACTTATGGCCATCTCTCCTCGTGGGAAAACCCACTTATGAGAAAGAGTACTATATGAGATATGTTGCTAGGCATTCATCGCCGTTGAAATCAGTGTCCTTACAAGTACAGGTGGAGTTTACCTTCTACAGATTCATATAAACTACAACCTCTGTTTCCAAACAGAGGGAAGGGGCCTCCTTTGCTTCCTATGCATTCTGGAGAATGGGATGTTATTCGTTTAATCCAAACTGAAGTTTGCTCTTGTGGCTTCAGAAAACTGACGAGTATTTCAAAGACTCGGTCTGTTCTGGATTGGGGGGGCGGGCAATTTTTTGCAAGAGCAAGAGAATTCAGAGAAGCAAAACTTCTGAGCCTTCTAGGAAAACAGCCACAAAGAAGCCATTGATACTGGTGCTTTTTCTAAATTCTGGTTATAAGTGACATGTTAAAAAACAATGTCCACTAGACTGCAACTTATTATTGTTAACTGTCTTTAGTTTCTTATTCATCGCATTTGTTCCTTAGGTGGTAGGATGGAAAGGGGTAATGTTCCCATCAACCTCTTCATTAAAAGGAGGCTTCTATTGGAGTTTTTACTGCTTTCAGAGAGTGGCTGACTGTATCCCTTACTTCGGTAGATCATTTCCCAATTTTATTGTCCTTTGGAGTGGTGCCCGCCTCAAGTACTTCGAAAAAGTACAACAGAGCTCCTTCTAGCCAGGTCTGAGGACTCATATCAGGAAAGTCCATTATTGTATTTCCTCTGTGTATTATTTCCCATCGTGGTTTTGTTTTGTTTTTTTCATCCTGTGATACAAATCTGGTCCTTATCTCTGGGACTAAGTCCTGGAAAGTGACTGTTTTTTGGCTCACATATTTTCCTGATTTGTTTCCCATTTGGGATTTGTTGCCATCTTAATTCTCATTTCTTTTGTGGTAAGTGAAAAACTCTTACTCATCTGGGCTCCAAACACTTCCTATCCCAAATTTTCTTCCACTGCTTCCCAAGTCTAGACTGTCTAGGTTTTGAAACTGGTTCTCATATGAGGGTTTTGTTGTTGTTGTTGTTGTTGTTCTAAAATATAAGGGCTTAGTAACGCCTACTATTGGAGGGAGCATTGTAAGACTGGGTAAGAAATATAAGTGAATATAAAACATGACTGGGAAGAAGAATGGACACAAGAAAATCATGCGGAAAAATTACTATGTGTCAGTGTGTTTGAAAAAAAAATCTTTTTAAAGTGTTTCATCTCAGAATTTATGTAGAGTTCTACAGTCCAAAAATTGTTTTAAAGTTTAATTTTTAAAATCATAACGGAAATGTGTGTGTGTGTGTGTGTGTGTGTGTGTGTGTGTGTGTGTATCAGCCACTTTTATGTACAAGTCTGTAGGGTTCAGTGGCCATGCAACAGATGTCATGAGATTTTTTTCAGGGAATTCAGACTTGTAGCTGTTGGACAGCTACTCTCTATTTTCTCTCCCCTTCCTCCTATAATTTGTTTTTAAAGAAAACTTCCGATGAGTCAAGTACAGAACCCTAATGATAACAGCTGAAGTGATAGATCGGGCGTCTTTCTTGCCACTGAGTTTTCCAGTTCAGCTCAATCCTAGGAAGTTTAAATAAATGGAACCTCATAAGGATTGAAAATGTTCCCATGGGATACTTTGCTACATAGGTAGCATTATGTTTTGGTTTTGAGGCATAAGCTTTATCCCATTACTCATTTGAGGCTCTCTTGATGAATTGTCTTAATGGAGGAGAGATATGTCCATATCAGTAACAATGATAGCTAATCCTCACTTTTACTGTATTCAGTGCTGTTGTATTTATTTCTTGTTTGTGTGTTGTTTCGTGTGCCACGGCGTGAATGTGGAGGTCAGAGGACAACTTTCAGGAGTCACGTCTCTTCTGCTGCTCTGTGACTGAACTTGGGTTGTCAAACGTAATGGCAAGGCACTTGCCTTTACCCAAAGAGCCATCTCATCAGTCCAGCAAGGCTGTTTGAAATGCTTATAACCTTCCCTTTTGTTCCGTGAGATGTGTTACATTTATAATCCGAATTTTGTCAGTGAACGAGTAAGGAGGTGCAGGAAATTTAAAGAAGTTGATCTCGGTTTCAGGGCTTGTTATCAAAAACGCGTATTTGAACATTGTCGGTCTGGCTTGAGTCTCTCTCTATTCCTTCTTTATTCCTGTACCGAGATGCCTTCCGGTTAATATTTATGTCAAACTGATCATCTCAGTGGGATAAAGTGAAAGGGATAGACAAACGTATTTGGGAGGGAGTTGGAGGTGAGTAAAAATGTAATATTTAGGTGATCTATGGTTTGTACCAGTTACTTTGTGTTTTAGTCACCTAGGATGATCTGTTCAGTAGGTTCTAATTATTCATTCCATGCCCAGGGACAAAGCCTCAGGACAGCATGGGAGCTTGCCTCACCTGCTAATAAATCATAGGGTCTAGATGTAGAAACAGACTCGTTCATAAGAGGTAAGACTCTGTCTTACACAGAAGTGTTTTTGCCATGCAGAAGTCTATTAAGCATAAAAGAAGCCATAAGCTATTATATACAAATAATATTTATTTTATAATTCTATGTAAATATTCTGTAGAAGTCTGTACTATACATAACAGATTTCTACATATCGAATGGCTTCATCACGGAACACTCAAGTCCTTTTAAGAATGTATATATGTACATATAATATGTAGCAGTGTTGTTCTATTGTATATATGTAGGATGATATCATCCTATGCTACATAATAAGAGAAATATATTTTTCTGGTTTGTGTCCTGTGTTACGGCCTTTCTATCCTCAAGAGGAATGAAGAGATCCTGATATCACTGTAAAAATCAGAGACTCTGAAGCAATGGGAAGGAAAGTTGAGCAAAAGCATGATGTCAATGTTACAGGGTGACTTTGCTGCCAAACTTTAGTTATTATGATTTTAGCCACAGCGAAGCCCTGCTTATATTTACTTACAAAAAAATAAAACCTTTATTTGGAGGGACCCTTTGTCCTGTTCCTACAGATGCAGACAGAACTGGATGCTTTTTATTTACCCACTTAGTCCAGGTCTGGGCAGCTTTTGCCAGGGGAATCCTGTTCTCTACAAATGCTGTCTCTCTGCTGTGTAGAGAGAGCTATGCAATATGGGTAAGAACATCTTCCTCATCTTGACATCTCCTCTGGTGGGATACGTATAGAAAAGGGGTAAACATTGATTAAGAAATTCCTTCTTGAGCTGGAGAGGTGGCTCAGAGGTTAGGAGCGCTGCCTGTTCTTCCAGAGGTCCCAGGTTCAATTCCCCATGAGTGCAGACAGAACACTGTCTACCTAATCCATAAATCGAAAAAAAAAAAAAAAAAAAAAAAAGGAAATTCCTTCTCTGGTCTTCTAACTTAGACTGGTTATTCTTTGTACTACGTGAGTTGCATTTTAGTATGCTTTGTTTGTAACTGAATAAAACAAGCTCCAGGACATATGTACCTCCCTCCGTAAAAGAATAGCCTAAGCTATTAAAATTTCACACTTCACAGTACAGATTAGATGCTTACTGAATGTGAGTGTCTTAATCTGGATAGCCTGGTGTGGCTGAAATCCCTTTCATATCTAATCTTGCTTGCCTTGGACAGCTGGTTCTCAAGGAAATAAGACAGCTCACGTTGATGAAAGCTCAAACATCTCCAAAACGTGCAAGGCCTGTCTGAGTCCTGATCCTGGCAGTAGCATCCAGAGTTCAGGGGTGTACTCTCCGCTAGCGGATGGCACTGACAACAGGTTTGAGAAGGCTTATAGCCATTACGAGCTGAGATCACTTTCCAGTCATTTCTCTAGACATCCTTCCATACTGGAGGTCCAAACACAATTATCCTGGGGGGTGTCATAATCTTTATGACAAACATGAGTCCCCTCTCTTTGGTTGTGAAGCAACAAGAAGCAGAAAACGTACATTTTCATTAAGCTTTTCACTAAGCTAACAGCACCTGTGCTGGCCTTTATATTTCCCTTGGGCTTAGAGTCGGAGTGGAAGAGGGAAGGACAGCTGTAAGAGGCTCACGTAACACATGATTCTTGACCTCTAATCACCTTCCTGAGATTGCTAATACTTCCGGGCCCCTTTGGAACAGAAGACTTACTCATTGTTTGAGTCCTGAGCCTCTGTCCCTTGCGAATAAAAAATGTAGGTGTTGAATTGGTCTACTGTAGCGGTTCCCAGACTTGCATCCTTTAGCAACAGCCGTGAATTTTGGCTTCTTGGGTTGGGCAGGCCTCTCCTCTCGCCTTAGTCTTTTGATCAGCTTTAGTGCCTGAGTTTAAAAAATATTTACACCCACTTGTTCCATGAAAAGGTACAATAAACGAAGCCACGAGAAAGGATCAGTTAATTTCTGATTCTATCATCTTGTGCCTCAGGGATTTCAAGTGTCTTGGTGGATGCCATAAACTAGTAAGTGGTACAGCTTGGCCTAGATGGGGTAGCGCTGGAGGATGGAGAAGTGATACAGTCCAACAGTGTATGTAGTAAAGACTGTTCTAGTTCCAGTTTGTGGTCCTTGTCTAAAATCTCTTAACAGACAGACTGGGCTAGGATTCCCATTATACAGGTTTCTAATTGGATTTAAATTAAAAAAAATCACATTTGTAATATTATTGTAAGTACTTTTTTTTTCTTTTTGCCATTAGAACTATATATAGCCAGACTTTTGACAGTTAAATTTCTGCTATTTTAGGATTTAAATATCAAATCTTAAATCTAATTCAAACGCCTTATCATTCCACAGATGCGCTCTAGACCATTTTTGGTCTAGATAAAATTCCAGATATATGCTGAAACTGATGGTCTCAAATAATCCTGTGTTGATAGTAATTTTTATTTCAAAGGAGTCCCTTTACAGTTTGCTTTTTCTCATCTGAAACTCCTGTACTGAGATTTAGTTAACCAGTACTTGAGATCAGCTGTGCCTTGAGGACTTAAGTCATGTCTCCAGGACCTGTAACGGAATGCCAAGGTCTGGGGAAGCAGAAATGAGAGGATCTCTGGGGCTCTCTAGCCAGCCTAGCCTAATTGTGAGCTCCAGGCCAACGTCTCAAAGAGGTTAGATGGTGTTACTGAGAAAGACCCCTGAGCTTATCCTCTGGCCTCTACAAACATATGCGTGAACGCCGACACACACATTTTCAAAAGCAAGTCAACTGCTTGGAGAATTAGGATGCGGTTCGGTTGGAGTAGGCAGGAGACATGAGGAGAGTAAGCATTTTTAAATGGAAATTGAATACCTTTGCTTATTTAGGGAGGAGGCATTCATGCTGTGACATGCATGTGGAGGTCAGAGGACAACTTGTCAATTCTTTCCTTCTACTGTGTGGGTCTGTGGGATCACGCAACCAAATATGAAGCACAAATGCCTTTGCCAACCGGGCCATCTCCCCAGCCCAAGGGAGCATTTTTACCTTAGCACTTTGTAATTTGAATTATGATATGGTCATACTGCCTAAAATTTATCTACTTACAGCTGATGTTTAAGAGCTATTCTATCTGATACCTTGAAGGAGAACGAGAAAGCACCACCGCATGTTCTTAGGGGAGCTGAATTCTGTGTAACCATCTCTGTAGACTGGGGAATGCAATGATGGTCTTTTTGTTAGGTGTGCCTGAGTTCAGCCAGATCCTAGCAATTTGACTCGGAAATGTTTTTAGCCTCTCCAAGTCTCAAACCCTCGTTTGTACGAGGAAAATAAAAGTAGTTGCTTTACCCATCCTTCTGGGATACTGGACGGGGCTTAAAAATGTTCTCTAAATGACAAATAAAATAGATGATTATGATCAGGTTTCTTTGGGGGAAGTTGGGACACTAATTTCCCAATCTCCAAGATCTCTCCATCTTCCTCTTTCTTAAGGCCTTTCTGAGTTGCAAACTAAGGCAGGAAGAGGGGCCTGTTTAGTTCTTCTTTCATATTTCTACTCTGCAAGCATGGAGAGTCTTTGGTCTCTGCTGGAAGGAAATTCAATGTAAAAATCTTCTGGTTGGGCAAAGCTCTTTTCTGCTTCTGAATCTTAACAGCTGAAGGAAACAGAATTCATTGATTGATAGGACTGAAAAAAATCCCAGGGGAATACAACCTACAGGCCCCATGAGATACAGATACTTAAAAGCTATGGTTGAGAATCCTTTCCTCCCTCTTTGAGTCTATATTCCTGTTTTGTTTTCTTTTCTTTTTAAGCTTGAACTCTTTTCTTGTGAGGGCAAAGCAGTCACCAGCAACTCTAGCATCATAGTAGCCTAGTTGTTCCAGCTCCAGAAGAAAGATAAAGCTTGTATTTCTTATTGTTCCAACCAATTTCCTGGGCTTGGATCTTATAGGTACAGCTTGAGCGGGTGTCCCTCTCTGGATCAATCACCAGAATGCTATGAAGCCTAGAGCCCAAGGATGTTAACCTCACAAACAATAGGCGTTAAAGCATGGGAGCAGGGGGAGTAATTTCCCAAATGGGAACAAAATAAACGACTATTTCTAAAAAAAAAAAAAAATAGATAACTACTCTAGATGCTAGACATGCCTTCCCTCTCTCGGCACCCCTTTCTCCCTGGTCCAAATAAAAGACATTGAGATTTCTAATAACTGCACTGTGCAGTATCACATTTTGTGTATTACAAGGATAAGGCGTCAGGGTATCCACTAGGGTTGTGCAAATATGAACAACACACACACACACACACACACACACACACACACAGAGTTTAGCTGCGAGCAAGGTACATGTGGTTCATTCTAGAGCACGGATATCAGTGATGGTTTTGTTCATTGAAAACCCTCTAGATTCCAGGTACCAGCCTATGCACTTTACTTGGTGTAAGTCGTTGCCTCCAGATGAACCTAAAGGATAGCAGTTACCACGCCATTTTGTAGGTCAGCGGGCCTAAGCACTAAGAAATTTCTTGAAAGTATCTGAAGTGGTGAGAGGGCCCTGCACGGGGTGCTGTTTGGAGATGATTTCACCACAGAGTGATTAGGGAAGCCATCTAGTGTAGAAAGAAGAAACGGTAACTGCAGGGACGGTGCCGAAGAGAAGAAAGAGATGCTTAGAAAATGTGAAGTAAAGCTTGACCTTGGCTTTGGTAGGGGGAGACGGAGGGGAGGGAGGGAGGGAAGGAGGGAGGAAGGGAGGGAAGAGGAACAGATATGGTTGGTGTGGCCAGTGGTAGAGGAGAGCTGCTGTTCCCAGGAGATCAGCCCCTGCTGAGCTCTGTGGAGGTTTGAGTGCGGGAGTGGCATCATTGGATGAACAAGAAAATAGCCAGACCCCTGTGAGTTTTTAGGTGGGGATGTTGGCTTTGTTACTCTACTTTACATTCTTAAGATGCTTCGGAAGGTTTTGTGGCTGTGTTGCCGGATAGCACGGGTGGTTATTTCTTTAAATGGGCTAGCTACCCTCATCTTTCTGAAGGGTCCTTTCAGAAAGGAGGCCATTTTCTATCATTCTATTTCCCTTCACTGTTACTGAAGAGGAGCCAAGCCAAGCCAGGGCTTATAGGACACTTCCAATATAGGACAAGCGCTTTTCTGTGTTTCTGTCACAGGGTTACAGCAAGCCCATTCATGACTCAGAACCGCGAAGATAACAAGACACGCTTATTCGGGTCTCCTGTTTGCTCTTCTATTTTGTTCAGTCATTAAACAGTGTGAGAATCAAGCACTAGGACCCTCTTTCCCTGCCAAGAGAAAACACAAGTGGCTTGTTGACCACACGATGATTTTCTCTCCCACATACTTCCAGCGTACCAGGAAATCCTGGCCAAGGATCCACTGAAAGGGGCTGGTGGCATATGCTCTGGCCTCACTTGAATGCGGGCTCCATGGCTGTCACGCCGTGCCCAGAAGGACATCATAAATCATTTATAATTTATGAGGAGCCCAACCAGTCCTGTGCTACACCCTGCTAGCTGCCCGTGTCTGTGCACACACTGTGGCCTCCCTTCTTTGCTTCATACAGAGCCTTTTTCACACGATCCATAGGACTAAAGTGGAAACTTTTTCCTCTTTTGCCAAAACGTAGAGGCAAAAGGAGACAGAACACCCTTGTTCCTTGAGGCTCTGCAGTGAACCTCACTTGCTCTCTCCTCAACTGGAAAATAAAAAGGGATGGAAAACAAGACTAGTACCAGGACAAGGCTGTCTTCTCTTTAAATCCTATTTTCAACAAACTGTACATGTATTTTGCGTGACGGTAACCAGTGTGTTACTGTTGGGGACATAGCATCGAGCACAACAGTTTGGTGTTTGAGGGGATGACTGAGGAAAGGGGATGAGAAGGGGCAAACTATTCACTAGGGGCATGTGGTGAGATGGCCCTTGATCAGAACAGGAAGGCCATGAAGGCACCAAGCTGGGGAATGGTGTCCTGGGGAATGGTACCCTGATGAAGACAGTGGAGCAGTCTCTGGGGAGAAGCGTCACGTGTGGAGATCTATATCCAAGAGCCAGGAAAGAGTAGTTGGATGGGAGAAAGGACATTCCCAGGATTGCTCTAGAGACCCATGCTAGGGGACTGAGATATTCTCCAAAGAGAGGTGAGCAGCCGCTGGGTGTTTCGAAAGACTGATCCTTTTAAAATACTTGGAAATAGAGTAGAACTGTGAAACCAGGAAAACCACAAGTACTACTTCTTTCACTTGCTAGACAGAATTAGAAGGTGTGCTGTTGTGATCGGGATTGAAATGTCAAAATACTAATTCACCCAGTGCAGAAAGCGACACAGAAATCATGTATTTGTTTGATCTTGCCATATGAATCACTTGTACTTTTGCAACCAGGATAAAAGAGAACATTCATGGCGCATTCTTTCACTTAACCGGTAATAGTGCTTTTCAAGGACAGACTTGGGAGCTGTGTCCAATGACCTGTGCCCCTTGTCTCTGACAATATTGCAGTTATGTCATAGCTGTGGGCCATAACAACCCCTACACACATATATTTAATTTCTGGTATAGATTAGTGTGATCTTCAATCACAGAGTCCCTGGTGTGGTACTGGGAACCAGACCCCAGGCGACTTCCGTGATCTCAGTTGCTCCTGACAACTGGGTTTGATTCACGTGCAGAAGTCACAGGGAGAGAGATCTGGGGGCTACCTGGGAAATTTCTCCTTAAAAATAAGGCTCTTGGAAAGTTGAGGTAGGCCTCAGAAGCATATATTTTTGCCTCTGAAGGTTGAAAAGCAGGTGAGCAAGCATCAAGAACATTCCCATGATGCTCCTGTCCTATGTGGCATGTTGAACTAAAATGACCTCTCCAGTTCGTTCCAATGCAAAACCCCTCAGAGCCCATGAAAAGCGTCCAGTGAACCTGCTCCGCAAACACACAGACACTGTGTAAACACAAGGCAAATATTTTAAAAGGTGAAGAATAAGATTCTTGTACTTCAGGGAGAGCAGGGTTGGAATTTTGTGCCCAACAACATACCTTCCATACCCAGCAGCCTGCAGTTTGTCCACACTGGCCCTCACACAGTTATCTACATTATGTGTTAAAAATGCTCTCAGCCAAAGACCAAGCAAACAGCTAATGGTATTTTCCTATCAGTGCCCGCTTATGAGGTAGAGAAAAAGAACAGAACTGTTGATTTGGATTGCTGGTAGGAGCCGGCACGGAGCTTCTCGGAATTCACAGGAAGAAATGGGAAGAACGTTGGGTACACAAGGATGAAAAAGGGAGATTTGTTTAAGCCAAAGTTTAAGTTAGAATTAAACCAAGAAAAACTCAAAACTCAGACTAAAGAGTGGACTGGAATCCGCAGTAGAAGCAGAAGTGTGAGCGAGTTATGTTCTAGTCCCTCAGATGAAGAAAGAAAATTTTTAGTCAGAATAAAAGGTTTTAAAGGTATACAAAGCAGAGATTTTGGAGTGGCTTCATTTTTGACACAGAATCCCACAATATTTGATTTCATGACCACTGAGTCTTGTCCCTCATTTTATAGATCACAGTTTAGAAGCACAAAAACTTGATGAAGGCCACCCAACATCATTTGACTTGCTGGTGTTCTGGGACCAGCACCCAGGACTCCTGAAAATCATGTGACATTTAAGGCAACGTAACTGATGTGGTAGTCACTAAAAAGTTCTGTTTCATATTAGCGAAAGGGATGGGTAAGGGTAAGAAAGGCAGTACAAGCAACTGCATTCTGGATTGGCAGCAAGTTAGCGTGACTTAATGGTGAAGAATCTGGGACCTCATAGTTGCTGCGGCCTTGGGGTGCTAGCCTTTGGATTTCTGTTCTCTCTCTTGATGAGAGTCTAAACACATGACACTGTGCCCTTAAGCAACAGCACTCTTTAATCTGTTTAATGAACTCTCAGAGAAGAACTCATCTGTATCACACCCAGCTAACTTCGTTCACTGAAATCGCCAACCTTTCTGTGAACTATGGATACTAGTTGCTAGAAGTGATAGCGGCGAACAGGGCTGGAGGAGGGAAGGAAGGTGTGTCTCCACTAAAACCAATAAGGGGTCATTGTTATCCTTTTTCTTTTTCTTTTTTTTTTTTACCATTCACTCACTCATTCATTTTCTTCTTTGTTTACATCCCGATTCCAGAAGCACATCTTACAACTTACAACAAAGAGCACATATACTGTGCATAAAATGAAACTGAGTTCAGGTTCACGGAAAGGAGAAAATGTGAAATGTCACTTGAGGTCTGTGTTCAGTATCAAGTTTCACTCTGACTTTTCTAGTAACCAAGATATATTAAAAAAAAAAAAAAAGCGACGCACAATTCCTAGTTCTCACAAAAAGGGAAAATCCAGTTTCTTCAAAAGAGGCTAAGTGCTGCTATTCCGGGAGCTCTTGCCTTTAGTAGACGCTTGTAGAAGACGTTTGTGTACTCAACCAAGCTCAATGCCTGCTGTTCGTTCATCCTCCTCCACCTCCTGGGCCCTCAAGTGGAAAGTAAAGCTAGTAGCATACTAGGATTCAGATATGCAGGCTCAGTGCCACTGAGGTCCTGCCTTCGGCTCCGAACGTCCACCCTGAGTTCCATCCAGAGTACCGATTACTTCCAGAAGAAGAAAGAATCCATGTAGAGCTTCCCTTCCCTTGACTTGGCCCCAAAGCCACGCATTCTTATTTCCCTTCTCCATCCTCCTTACTGCTTGTTAAGGGACATTCCAGAACCTCTAGAGTGTATGACTGGAGAAACAAAGAGTTACATTGTGTAGAACTTTTGAGTTGATGGTGTGAAGGTGGGGGACAGAAACAAAACAAACAAACCAACCACTGAACGCTCTCCCTTCTCACCTGCATTCAGATGAAATGTTGACAGGAACTTTGTGGGTTGTTTCTGATTTGGGGCTTTTGGTTTCGTGTTGTGTTTGTTTGTGGTTTAGAAATTTTTGGCATTAAGAATTTATTTAGGGGTGCTGGAGAGATGTCTCAGTGGTTGAGAGCATTACTGTTCTTCCAGAGGACCCAGGTTCCAATTCCCCATACCCACATGGTAACTTACTACTGTCTATAACTGCAGTCCCAGGGGATCCAACACCTTCTTCTGGCTCCTTGGGCACCATGTATGCATATAGTACACAGATATATGTGCAAACAAAACATCTGTGCACATAAATAATAATAAAATTAAATTTTAATTAATAAAAAAACTAATTTAGGTGAGATGGCTTAGCAGGTAAAGACACCTGCCACCACACAGTATGATCTGAATTGAATTTCTGGGACCTATATGGTGAAACTGACTCCCAGAATTGTCCCCCGACCTCTACATGTACACCCATGGCATGTGTAGTGGTATATGCACATTTGCACTCACAGATTAATGATTGATTGATTGATGTAATTTTAAAGGCTTTTGAAAAGAACTGACATTAAGTCTTCTGAGAGTCCACACAGTTATCTAGATTTTCAGCATTTGTACTTTTATTCTTCTCTTTTTATTGTGTGTATTCATTATTCATGGTACGGTGTTGTATAAGGATATTGTCATACAAGTTTATATTGTACTTGAAGTATATTCTTCTCATGCCCTCTACCATCTCCTTTCTCCAGTCCCTCTTCCCATAAATCCCCCCTTTTCCCTTGGACAATCTCACCTCTATACATACACACACACACACACACACACACACACATACACACATATGTGTGTGTACATATATATATGTATACATACATACACACACACACACACAC
>CABHPP010137858.1:0-33101 GCA_902168425.1 Peromyscus attwateri | reverse complement strand
AGAAGAAGGAGGAGGAGGAGGAGGAGGAGGAGGAGGAGGAGGAGGAGGAGGAGAAGGAGAAGGAGAAGGAGAAGGAGAAGGAGAAGGAGAAGGAGAAGGAGAAGGAGAAGGAGAAGAAGAAGAAGAAGAAGAAGAAGAAGAAGAAGAAGAAGAAGAAGAAGAAGAAGAAGAAGAAGAAGGAGAAGAAAAGTTAACTGTATAGGATGGCATGGTGTTGCTGCAAAGTCCTCAGGTCCCCTGCTGCATTTCTTCTATGGGGACACTTGAAAGACTCCAACCATCATTCTTCTGTCTTTGACATCAAGGATCTGCTAGATGCTATACCTCAAGTGACAGTGAATTTCACCTAGAAGCCTGACCTATCAGAATCTTGCTTTGTCCTGGGACCCACTCAAAACTAAAAGTCTTTTAATTCACAGGGCAACATACACAAAATGGAGAATGTGCTACCTTTAAAATCCAAAGGGGCCACAAGGTGCAGTGGCTCCTTCTTGGTTGCTGGATGGTCCAGATACAATAATGAGGTCTGCACTCTTGAAAGTCCCTCAGCATGCCCTGTACCACTGTACCTCCAGAATCTCACTGAGATGGTAGCCCTGAATTTTACTTGGATATTTTTCCCCATCCTCTGACACATAGGTTTTCACTGTAGTTCCAAATGCTGAGATCCCAAAAAGCCTAAGATTCCCAAAGATCAAACTTCTAAAAATGTTATTCTGAAAAATAACAGTTTAAGAACTTGTTAAAATATATTTGGGTTCATTTTTAAAAGGTGGGAGTGTTTGAATATATATATATAAAATGATCGAACACTTTCAGGGTTGTGCGACCTTTTGACATTAAGACATATTGTCATCTACAAAGTTCATACCTGAACTGTGCAATTGAGTCACAAAGAACATTGCAAAAATATCTCAAATTTAAAAAAATAAGCTTATGGGTTTGTGTTGGACTGCATTCATAGCCGTGCTTGGCTATACATGGCCCACAGGCTGCAAGTTGAGCACACCTACAAGGCATTGTGAACAATAAAATGGAAAGCAGCGACACATTGCAAGTACAAGCACTCTCCTGCCCAAGGCAGTAGATGTGAGCAAGCGAACCATTATCTAAAGGAGGAGGTCAGAAAGCGAGAGGGGCTGGAGCGTTGCCTTAACAGACAGAAGCAGGGATTGCTCTTGCAGAAGCCTGGAGCTCCCGGCACCCGCCTTGGGTGGCTCACAGCCACCTGTAACTCTCGCTCCAGGGGATCCGGAGCTTTCTTCTAGACTCCTTGGGCACTTGCAGTCACACATCCACAAACCCACACAGTTACACACACACACACACCACAATTTTTAAAAACCTAGTGTTACTACTCAGGCATCTACACTGGCCTGCTCAGGGTCCTGACAGAACACCTCATCAGCTATGCCCTCCCTAGGCGTAGCGCTCTCCCTAGGTTCGTGCGCTAAACCCCCTATAAAAAGCGAGCTCCGTCGTTTCCTGCTCTCTCTTCCCTGCCACTTCTTGTCCACAGAGGCCATCTCTGCGCCCCTTCTCTCCCTTCCTCCCAACAAACGCCCTAGTGAGTTCTGTTGTATGGTGTGATTTGTGGTGCCCCTTGCCTCCAACCCGCTAAGGTCGCCTTCTGCTATTTTTAACTAAACTACAACACCTAGTAAAATGAACAAACACATTTCAATATGGTTAGTAATTGTATGTACCTAGTTTATAACAGTGACCATCTGAATTACCATGTTGGACAACCTAAGTTTTTTTTTTAATAAGACTGATTTTAAAATGTGAAAGTTGCCTTACACATGCAGCCGCCCAATGAGCAGAGATATCAAGACATTTTAATCTTACTTCAAAATGTGCAAAAAAAAAAAAAGGCATCTGTCACTTATTAAGGGAGTCTCAATATTTTTTTTCAAAGAGTAGACTGGTCATTTTGTTGCATTTATTTAGTCGGGGGCATGTGCATGCCATAGTGCCTGTGTGGAGGTCAGAAGACAAATGGCAGGAATTGGGTCTCTTCTTCTACCATGAGGGTCCTGGGAATCCAATTCAGGTCATCTGGCTTGTTGGCAGTCACCCTTGGCACACTGATGTGCTTATGTACCATGTACACCTGTACCATGCTACACAGTGGCCTTTGAGTATTGATGGTATGAAGGTACAGGTGAGTACATGTCTGAAGTCCTCAGTACCAGGGACACCCATGATAAAATGATGAGTCAGTGTTGAAAGCCTCAGGACCCAGTAGTGGTGGTTCTGGTGGCACTGTTCTAAACACTGGAGTCCAGATGCTGGTTGGTGAGCCTTGAGTTCTGATATTCAAGGATTAGAAGGTGGGATGCTAACTGGTCTCCCAGTTCTTGGGGAGACCAGTTTACCTGTTGAATTTAAAAAAAAAAAAAAAACAGCAAGGAGGAGTCACACCATACAACAGGTCCCACCTGGGAGTTTATTGATGGGAGGGGAGAGAACCAGAGACCGGTCCCTGGGGATGAGAGCGAAGGAAAAGAAAGAGACTGAAGGTGTACAAGGCCCACCTTTTATAAGGAAAGTAGCGAATGCACACAGTGGGTGCTCTTAGTGGCTGCAGCTGAGGATGTATCCTGTCAGGACCCTAAGGGCAGGCCAGTATAGACGCCTGAAAGCTAACAATCCTCCCTTTTATTTATTATGAAAAGGGGAGGAGTTAGAAAGGGGTAGCAGGTGAGGCGGAGATGAGGACGCCATGTTCTCAAGACTGCTTCCTACTGACCTGGGGGCGTTGATCATCTTTGGGGACCTAAGAAAGCTAGGGTGCATGTCCTGGGATAGCTGGCTGTTCCACTTCACTGTCCGGGCTCTGTGGAACTGTCTGGTGCTGCTTGTACCTGGCAAGATGTTGTTCGAGGTAGATGCAAGTTGACTTCCTGGAGCTCACAAGAACTTTGAGTTTACAAAACAAGATAAGTTTTAGACACATTAGAAAGCAACCAAAGGGAATTTAAAATCCTGAACTTGTGGCTGTAATACTATAGTGGTAGAGTATAGTGTTTACTCTGCCAGAGCTAGACTAATATCCATCAATTAATGTCAAGGTTGTGAACAGTAACATAGCAAGAGAGAAATCTGGAACATGTTTCATTCTTTTATACATCTCAGATGACTTGCTGCTTATCAGCACTTAAGCTCTCCTATCTTCACATAAACAAACCCTAAAGCACCTGGTCCTTTCCCATCACCACAGCATCACCCTGACACCCTCTTTCTAGCCCATGTACCAGGAGACACAGGTGGTTGATTACTGAGGGCAGTCCATAGTAAAAAGTTACACTGAGATCTGTTCTGAGTTTATCTCTTTTCTGATCTGGTAAAGAACCAGAATAGCCATTCCATGGGTGAAAACAGAACAAGTTTGTAGCAAACTGGTATGGCTGTCTCCGGAGGAGGCAAGGAAAAGTGACGGGGGAAAGATCCCCAGGGCCAAATGGGAACCGGAGAAAAGGGGCTGTGAGCAGGACTGTGAGAGCAGAGGCCAGCATTGCCCTGGACAAGCCATGGGGGCCTCTGCCCAAACGCCCAACTCTGGGAAAGGACCCTCTCAGGGACCAGAAACTCCATTATAGAATATATATCTTGTTTATCTAATACCTTATTTATGAAACATGTAGCCACTTATTTAAATTCTCTAGAAGTTTGGTGTCAAACACTTGGCAAAGACGCAGGTGTAAATCTCTAAGTTAGCTTTTGTTAATCTGAATAGATTTTATAACTTTAAATTTTTATTATCATATAGAGTATATTATAAACCAAAGTTGAATCAGATATAGCTTTACATTTCTATCATTATAAAAGTCCACACTAATCCAAATATTGGAGGCTTGTTGCTTGCTTACTCTAGAAGGAGATAAAATAAACAGAGAGCTCATTAGGACTAAAAGGTGTACTCTTTAACCTTAGTAAAAGATGGCTGCCATCCATGTAGCTGCTTATATCATGATGAGGTCACCAGCTGAGATGGCGAAGAGCCACATTTGTGCTGTTTAAAACATGTTTTTCTAAACAATAGTTACATGCACATATACACAGAGTGAATCCAAGTTTCATACACATACATGCAGAATTAAACCCCACTTATATTTACACATATAGGGTTAAATCCAAGTCACACACACACACACCCATATTAAACAGCAGTTGAATAAATTAAAAGAAAGGGAAAAACTGGTGAGTGCTAAGCAAGACAAAGCTGGGTTCTCCATCTCTGACTCCCACATTGCAGCAGACCTAGACAGGACATTTAGAAAGAGAAAGTAGACAGACAGAAGCAGGTCTTAGAGCAAAGAAAAAGGAAGTGGAGAATTCTTTCTTGGTTCCCTGACTGCCTGGTCTAAGGAATACTGAAGCCAGTCTCACATCCAGGGGAATGGACAGAGGTGGGCAGCCCCACCAGAGAATGGAAGGCAAAGCTGTCGGTGAATGAAAAAACAGATTTGTTGCAGGTGGAAGAGAGTAGATCTGCTGTAGGTGGAGCAGGCTGATAAGGTCATAACATGAAGTGGGTACCCGTGGTGGGCCCTGCCAAGGTATGCTGCTGTGGATATCGCTCTATATGCTGTGAATGTGTTGCTCTGATTGGTTAATAAAGTGCTGATTGGCCAGTAGCCAGGCAAGAAGTATAGGTGGGTGTAGCATGAGTCTTAAAAGTCTTATTAATAAAATCAAACCTGAGCCAGGTATTGGGGTGAACACTGGAAGATCAGAGAGACAGAACGAGCCACAGCTATCTCACCTTGCCGGATCCTCAGCTGGTCTTACTTCCTTAGACTGGAGGCCTCTGAGTCCTAATCCAGAATGGGTCTCAGCTGAACTGCTGCTAGAAGCCTGAAAGCTTAACCAGGCCAAATGCTTCTCCAGGCAAATGCCTCACTCATGCTACAGGTGGGACAAAGAGAGAAGAGAATGCTGGGAACAGGAAGGCTGAGGGAGGAGACGCTAGCCAGACACAGAGGAAGCAAGATGTAAAAGTACCAGTAAGCCACGAGGCACATGGCAAGGTATAGATTTATAGAAATGGATTAATTTAAGATGTAAGATCTAGCTAACAAGCCTGAGCAATTAGGCCATACAGTTTTAATTAATATAAGCATCTGTGTATTTATTTGGGTCTGAGTGGCTGCAGGAGCCAGGTGGACACAGGAAAACTTCAGCTACATATGCCACTAAGCAAACACACCACACACAACAGAGTTAGTACGGGAGGTTTATTGGGAGGGGAGAGCCGAATAGTGAAAGAGTGAAAGGCTGCATGGGAGTGGGGACTTGAGAGAGACAGGCAGACAAGAGGAAGAGGAGAGAGAAGACGAGGCAAGAGAGGGAATCAGAGGCAAGGAGAGGAGTAAGGCAAAAGACGAGGCAAAGAGAATGAGCTCTGCCTGGCGGACACTGTTAAAGGATGCACATGCCATGGAAAAGGACCTGGAGACAGGTGATGATGCAACTGCTTTGGCAGAGGCTGAGCAGGGGACATGCAGCTTAACAGGCTTCACAGCTGCAGGCTTCGTAGCTATCGAGAGCTGAGCAGAACAGGAAGAAAGAACAGAGAGAAGGACTTGGAAAAGGCTTGAAAACAGGGTACCCCTTCCATCTATTGGAGCTAGCAGAAGTTGCAAAGGCCCCGTGAAATACCAGGATATGAGGTGCCGGTAAGAGGCCATTTGAAATGATAGGCGTAGCCCTTAAGTCTGGTAGTAGGTATGGTGGTAGGCACATTTCCCATGAGTGAGGTAGAGAAGATCCAAGGGCTGGAATCTTTAGTGTCTCAGAAATTCAGCGAGGACTGACAAGAAGGCAAAGGCTGCTCAGTGGACCATCATCCAAAAAAGCTAAGAGCCCGAGGGAGACACAGTCGCCTGGTACTAGGACTTTGAGAGAAGCCAGAAGACGAGGACTGTGCTTGAGAAACAAAGCCTCATTCATGGGAAATGGCCAGAAGTGAAGAAGGGGGCCTTACCATTCATCGGTGTTGGATGGAGAGTCCCGGTGGTCGGTTAGATGGGAAAGTAGAGCTGTCATGGGTGCCAGGGTCCCAGCACGTCGCAGACTGCCAGGAGAGCCTATCCCAGTCACGGCACCAAATGTTGTATTTTAAAAACAGCAGGAAGGAGTCACTGTACAACAGGGCCCATGTGGGAGGTTTATTGAGGGGAGAGGCAAGAAGGGGCCAGAGACCTGTCCCTGGGGATGAGAGGGAAGGAAAAGGAAGAGATAGGAGGTGTACAAGGCCCGCCTTTTATAAGGAAACAGCGAATGTGCACAGGATGTGCTTTTAGTGGCTGCAGCTGAGGATGTGTCCCGTCAGGACCCCAGTACAGACGCCTGACTGCTAACATCACTTCAGTATGCCAATTCTCTGTGATCTCAGAGTAGAGTGGGCTTGCCACATTGAAGATGTATCTTCTCCACTTAGTCAAGTCCAATCCTTACATGGATTTCCTGGGGAAATTGTGAGAGCCAAAGTTACATTTTAAGTTTTAATTACTATGCCTTAGAGATCCATGAGACAAAAATGTCTCTGATCTGCAAGCCCCTGGCCCAAGGACAGAGAGTTCCTGAAATGCTGGAGGCTGTTGTTTATGGGAGATAACAAGCCACATGTTTCCACTCCCTAAACAAGTTTGTTAGACTTGATCACGTGTGTGGGGAGGTATGTAGACTGAAGGTACATCAGGATGTAAGCTTACCCTTGATTAGACCTGATGGGAAATGCAATGAATTATGGGGTTTCCTTCCTGAGCTACTGCAAACTGTGGGTTATTTTAATTCTGGGTTATTTCCTGGGAACCTGGGTATGGATCTGGCCAGGGCCCATCCACCTGGCCAGTATTTAATTAAAGCTTGCTTCAGATTTGGCTTTAAACTGTGGTAGTAGTCTTATTCTCAATCAGTGGAATTAACAACACATCTTCACAGCACACCCAACAGTGATTTACCTGGTTCCAGATAATTCACTCTGCCTAACACAGTGCAGCCATCTTGGATACAATAGGAAAGCACTACTCCCCCCTTCAACCCCAACTAGGCTTTTCATCTCTTGGTAGCCTTCTTTTCAATGGGAACTGAGGCTTTTAGCATTTCAACTTCTGAGATTGCGGTCTTTCAGGATTATGATCAACACTACCGACATGTAAATGCCTCCCCAAAAGTCTGAAGCATTGCTACTTCTTGCTCACTAGGTTTCAAGTCAGTACGATGTGAACAGACTTCAGAATCCCATCACCCTTAGGAAGATGACTCTCAGATCAGTCCTGGCATCAACTACCTTAGGTCAGGTTTCCTCCAAGGTGCCTAAGAAGGAGTTTCTTATTTGAATGATTTCATGAGGGAGCTAAGGCACAACCTTCGAAGGAAATGTGGAGTCAGGACCCAGATGCAGCGGCCTGAAGTGGACTCAGCTAAGATCCAACCTCAGCTTGGGATCCCCAGGGACCTTTAGAATGTGACTTTTCCATCTTGGTCAAAAGGGCTGAGTGACATCAGCACACTTGACAGGGCCTGTATCCTGGGAGACTGGTGACTTAGTCTCCTGGGGGAACTGAGCTCTTATGAGAAGTGCTGCTGGGATTGCTCATCCACTAACAGCAGCTGAAGTCACAGGTCCCCAGGCATGGCATCTGAGGCTCCAGCAAGCCTCCATGACAGCTGGCATATTTTTATCCCAAGCTCTGTAGGAAGCATTGCTAGTATAGGACCTGTGTTTTTTCCTGGGTGTCGTAGAGCTAACATTTCCTTTGTTTTTTTTTTTTTCTAGATGATAAATATCTTTAATGAATTCACTTATTCTTCTGTGGATAGGTCATCTCAACATTGCCACAGTAAACGACAACAGGATAATTGTCATTAGTCATGATGTAATATCATTTTCCAAATTGGTGGAGTTTGTTTGATCAGGTTTTGATAATTTTACATTTATAACACAAAGAAAGACTGGTGGCAGTTTTCTCCTATGCAAGGACTGTCTCATGGTCTTTTCCTCTGACTCCACAATTTCTGTAACATCCAGTGTCCCTTGTGCTGATTGATGGCATCATCACCATGGGTCATATTTCCCTACTTGTTTTCTTTAGGTGTAGACACTGAATTTGTTGTTTGTTTTCTTTTATTTGGGGTGGGGAGGTCGTTGTCATTAAATAATGGACTTCACTCTAACAGGCAGTTAACTTACTTGAAAGCAATTTGATTCCTTCAAGTTTTGCTTTTGGTAGACTAGATCCAGAAAAACTTTTGTTTCAGGGTTAATTAAGTTCAGTAGGGACAGATTCCCTCTCCACACCCTCCCAGGGCCTGATGTACTAGTCTGTCATAACTTATGGTAGAGTGGACATTTCCCAGGCTTTCAGCCTCATGTTTTCACCACACATGCTCAGTACCAGCAAAGGTCTGAGCTGCCTTTCTATATAGCTTGATTGATTGCAATCTCAGTCTCCTACTTGCCCCTTCCTTCTCCTCCCTCCTCCCCACCGCCCCCCTCTTCTCTTTCACCCGATCCCCATCTATTTACTAACGTCCAGGCTGGAACTTAGTCAGTGTTCTATTGCTGTGAGGAGACACCGGAACAAAGGCAACTATTGTTAAGAGAAAGCATTAACTGGGCCTTGCTTACAGTTTCAGAGGTTGAGTCCATTAGCATCCTGATCTGGGGCAGAGAAGGGAAAGACACTGGGCCTGGCTTGGGCTTTTGAAACCTCAAAGTCACCCCAGTGACACACCTCCTCCAACAAGGCCACATCCCCTAATCCTTTCAAACAGTGTCGCTCCTTGACAAACAAGCATTCAAATCTAAGCCTGTGGGGCTGATCTCTTTCACACCACCACAGTCACTATGGCAATCAAGGGAGGCTTGTGTCCTACACTTCTGTCCTCTCAGAAGTCGTTATCATGGTCCAAAGATTGCAAACAGTTGTCTCATTTTGTCTGGTCTTCTAGCTTTGTACCAGTTAATCCTTAGTGGAAAGAACTGGAAATGTATTTATTTATCATGTTTAAGACATTTGCTACTACTTCAAAGTGACCCTTTTCTTTTTCTTTTATTTTATTTGCCAAAGAAGGCTACAACATTGCCTGGGTCTCTTTAGGTCATGTGCTCATGCTGTGGCCAAGCAACAGCTCAAAGCATGAGTACTGGGAGAAAGGAAGGTCTCTCTTTTTAGATCTAGGGCTTCTTTCAGAAGCAGCAGGAGAAGGCTGGTGCTGGGGTGCTCGCTGGGAAACTGGAGTTTTATGGTTTTAAACATGGGCTAACCAGGTCCCAGAGAGACAGAAGGGCTCATTTAAAACTATAGAAATCTTAAGTGGCATTTCAGTGTAATGTGTTATAAATTATTTTACTAATTTCTTCAGCCCCTCTTTCTAAAACAAAAAAAAAAAGTGTTTTAAATCTTTGTTTGTGTCTGTACATACCTGCCTGTCTGAATATGCACCGTGAACTTGCAGTACCCTCAGAGGCCATAAGAGGGCATTGGATCCCCTGGAGCTGGAGTTACATGTGGTTATAAGACACCAGACATGGGTTCTGGGAACCAAACTTGGGTCCTTTGCAAAAACAGCTAGCGCTCTTAACTACTGAGCCATCTGTTGGTAAAGCAGCGGCGCTCGTGGCTGGCCACCGCCCGCGGCAGCCATGCCGAAGGAGGAGAAAGCTGGATGTATTGGTGATGGAAGAGTCATGAGCCATGGTTACCTTTCTAGAGCTTTATTGGGAGAGAGGGAGAGAGAGAGAGAGAGAGAGAGAGAGAGAGAGAGAGAGAGAGACCACATGGAGTGGGAAGAATACGGAAGGAGAGTGTGTGGACAGAGAGGGCATGCCTACTTTTTAGGCTGGGATGCCTTCGCAGGCTGGTGACGTAATTAAGGACATAATCCTTACACCATCATCTCTCCAACCTGTTATTAGTCCTAATTTTTGAAGCACTCCACATCTACTTTAACTCCTTCACTATCCTAGAAAGAATTTAAAGGTAACTTTCAGCAAACTTGAAATGATGATCAACACAACTTACTCTGTAATTTTCAATGCAGGTGATGGCTTTGTTGCCTGATGTCGTTTACTGAGGCTTCTCTGGCTCCTAAATGACACCAGGAAAGACTCCAGTAAAGGGAACCTCTTCATATGCTATCAAAGGGAGATGTTCAGGTGTGAGGAAGGCCATGCGTGTGGTAGCATGAGTGGCCTGACTTGTTAGGCAAACTGGAATCTGTGTGGAATCACTGGATTGGGTTATTAGATCTCAGTAAAATGCTCAACATTGGCTGCCATAATCAAGGAGAGGGGCTCTCCAGTGAGGCCACCTCCACCCAAGGAGCTGCAGAGGTGGCATGGTACTGTAAGGAAGGCCAAGGTCTAGGCTGTTATTACTGCTAGGACTTGGCTATATGACTTCAGTGAGTCATTTCACTTCTCTGAGCCCTTATTTCTTCATTCACAAAATTAGTTTGGATTATCTATGTTACAAGCAGCAATAATATTGATTTATGGCTGTATTTTCTTTCATCTACATATTCTCTCTCTCTCTCTCTCTCTCTCTCTCATGTGTGTGTGTGTGTGTGTGTGTGTGTGTGTGTGTGTAGGCCAGCAGAACTCTATAAGGTGTTTCTCAGGTGTTATCCAGCTTTCTTCCTTTTCAAAACTAAGACTAACTCTCTGTGTTACCACATCCCAGCCCACAGCTCTGACAGGAGCCCCCTGCTCCACCAGAGGCCACAGTGGCAGCCAGAACCCCAGGTAGGCACCCTTTTCACAGACCACCAACATGACCTCAGTGCCTACCCAGCTCACCCCCAGCTGGCCTTCCCTTCCTTGTCACCATATCCTGGCCCCCAACTCCAGTGGAGGCACCCTGCTTCATCAGAGGCCACATTGTTCTCTAGCACTCCAGATAGGCAGCCCCTACAAACCCCACTATCAGTTCCTATCCACTCTGTCAGTTTCCTGTCCCCCAGCTCTGGTGGAGGCTCCCTGCTTGACCAGAGGCCACACAGGATACCAGAATCTCAGGTAGTCTACCTTACTGAGCACTGTCTTCCCTCAGTGCCTGCCCAGCCTACTCCCAATCACCCCACCCCTTCCCATCACCTTATGCTGGCCCCCTACTCTGCATAGGACCCCTGACTGGACCAGAGGTCATCTCAGCCATCAAAACTCCAGTCCCCAACTCAGGTGGAGACCCTCAAGTCAATTAAAGGCCATTCCAGGTGGAAGACCAGAGAGGAAATGGAAACCAAGGGAAAAAACACCCACCTAACGAAGACAAACTCAGAAATCAGCATCTAGACCTATAATCAACCCAGAGGACAGAGGTCCTTAAAGAGGAAATGAAAAAGTCCCTTAAAGAAATAAGGAAAAGACAAACAAGCAATTGGAGGGAATGAGTAAATCCCTTAAAGGAAGCCAAGAAAACACAAACAGTTGAAATAAATGAATAAAACTGTTCAGGACCTGAAAATGAAGCAATAAAGATACACAAACTGAGGGAATTCTAGAAATAGATAATCTAATTAATTGAACAAGAACTGCAGACACAAGTATCACCAACATAATACAAGAAATGGAAGAGAGAATCTCAGGTATAGAAGATATGATAGAAGAAATAAATATATCAGTCAAAGAAAATGATAAACATAAAAAACTCCTGACACAAAACATCCAGGAAATCCAGGACACTATGAAAAGAACAAACCTAAAAATAATATGAATACAAGAAAGAGAAGATTCCCAGCTCAAAGGCCCAGAAAATATCTTTAACAAAATCATAGAAGAAAATTTCCCTAACCTAAAGAAGGAGATGCCTATAAAGGTACAAGAAGTGTACAGGACACCAAATAGATTGGGCCTATTTGAAAAGAAAGTTCCCTTGCCACACAATAATCAAAACATTAAACACACAGAATAAAGAAAAAAATATTAAAATTTGTAAGCAAAAAAGGACAAGTAACATATAAAGGCAGACCTATTAGAATTACACCTGACTTCTCAACAGAGAGTCTAAAAGCCAGAAGAGCCTGGACAGATGTGCTACAGAGTTAAGAGACCACAGATGCTAGCCCAAACTACTATACCCAGAAAAACTTTCAATCACCATAGATGGAGAAAACAAATTATTCCATGACAAAGTCAAATTTAAACAATATCTATCTACAAATCCAGCCCTACAGAAGGTACTAAAAGAAAAATTCCAACCCAAGGAGGTTAACTACACCCATGAAAACAAAAAAAATAATCTCATACCAGCAAAACCAAAAGAAGGGACACACACACACACACACACACACACACACACACACATACACACACACACACTACCAACTCTACTAACAACAACAAAATAACATGAATTAACAATCATTGGTCATTAATATCTCTCAATATCAATGGACTCAATTCCCCAATAAAAAGACACAAGCTAACAGAATGGATGTAAAAACAGGATCCATCATTTTGCTGCATGCAAGAAACACACCTAAACATCAACGGTAGACATTACCTTAGAGTAAAGGGTTAGAAAAAGATTTTCCAAGTGAATGGATCCAAGAAGCAAGCTGGTGTAGCCATTCTAATATCCAACAAAATAGACTTCAAACCAAAATTAATGAAAAGAGATGGAGAAGAATACTTCATACTCATGAAAGGAAAAATCCACCAAGATAGTCTTTTAATTCTTCACATCTATGCCCCAAATGCAAGAGCACCCACCTTTATAAAGGAAACATTACTAAAGCTTAAATTACACATTGACCCTCAAAAATTAATAATGGGAGACTCCACTCTCACCAATGGACAAGTCATCCAGACAAAAACTAAACAGAGAAATTCTGGAGCTAATAGATATAATGAACCAAATAGACCTAACAGCTATTTATAGAACATTTCACTCAAACACAAAAGAATATACCTTCTTCTCAGCCACCTCACGAAATTTTCTCCAAAATTTACCACATACTCAGTCACAAAGCAATCTCAACAGATACAAGAAAATTCAGAAACCCCCTGTATTCTATCAGACCACCACAGATTAAAGGTGGATTTCAACAACAGAAACAGAAAGCCTACAAACTCATGGAAACTGAACAACATTCTACTGAATCACCACTGGGTCAAGGCAGAAATAAAGAAAGAAATTAAAGACTTCCTAGAATTCAATGAAAAGGAATGTGCAACATACCCAAATTTATAGGACACATTAAAAAAGCTGTGCTGAGAGGAAAGTTCATAGCATGAAGTGCCTACATAAAGGAATTAGAGAGATCTCATGATAGCAACTTAAGAGCACACCTGAAAGCTCTAGAACAAAAAGAAGCAAACATACCCAAGAGGAGTAAAGGGCAGGACATAATCAAACTGAGGGCTGAAGTCAACAAAATATAAATGAAAAGACCAACACAAAGAATCAATGAAACAAGGAGTTGGTTCCTTGAGAAAATTAACAAGAGAGACAAATCCTTACCCAAACTAACAAAAGGACAGAGAGAATATCCAAATTAACAAAATCAGAAACAAAAAGGGAGGACATAACAACAGACACTGAGGAAATCCAGAGAAACATTAGAACATACTTTAAAAACCTGTACTCCACAAAATTGGAAAAATCTAAAGAAATGGATAATTTTCTCCCTAGATATCACTTACCAAAGTTAAATTGAGATCAGATAAACAATTTAAGTGGACCTAAAACCTCTAACAAAACAGAAGCAGTCATTAAGGGTCTCCCAATGGGAAAAAAAAAAAAAGTCCAGGGCTAGAAGTTTTGGGTGCAGAATTCTACCAGAATTTCAAAGAAAAGCTAACACCAATACTCCTTAAATTATTCCATAAAATAGAAACAGAAGGAACATTGCCCAATTCATTTTATGAGGCCACAGTCACTCCGACACCCAAATCACACAATGATTCAACAAAGAAAGATAATTACAGACCAATTTCCCTCATGAACATGAAAAAATACTCCATAAAATACTTGTAAACCAAATCCAAAAACACATAAAAAAGATCATCCACCATGATCAAGTTGGCTTCATCCCAGAGATGCAGGATGATTCATCATATGGAAATCAGTCAATGTAATCCACCATATAAACAAACTGAAAGGAAAAAAAATCACAATCATCTCATTAGATGCTGAAAAAGCCTTTGACAAAATCCAACACCCCTTTCTGATAAAAGTATTGGAGAGATTAGGGATAAAAGGGATATATCAAAACATAATAAAGATAATATACAGCAAGTCAATAGCTAATATTATTAAATGGAGAGAAACTCAAAGCAATTCCACTAAAATCGGGAACAGTACAAAGGTTGTCCACTCTCTACATATCTATTAAATATAGTAATTGATGTTCTAGCTGGAGCAATAAGACAACTAAAGGAAATCAAGGGGATGAAAATTGGAAAGGAAAAAGTCAAAGTATTGTTTTTTACGAATACTATGATAGTGTACATAAGCAACCCCAAAAATTCTACCGGGAACTCTTACATTTAAAAGTCCCTAGTTCAGTCCTGGGTTTTGACACCAAATGAATGAAGAAAAATAAAAAAGAAACAAAAGAGAAAGGAAAGGACATGACTACTCCTGCGTATGTGGAGGAGAAAATTTATTATGGATATGTTGGCAGGCATACCCAGAGGCAGGGACATCTGGGAGAGTCCAAAGTGGACCTGACTTTGAGCCACATGAGAAGACAAGGGAGGGGAAGGGAGAGGAGAGAGAGGGAAACCAGGTGCAGCAGCCAGGAGGCCCAGAAGAGAGCAGGGTAACCAAAATGTCTGGATTATACAGGGAAGGGCAGCTGGGAAAAGGCTAGCCCAATCCCTGTGCTGGAGAGTTCAGGGTAGGGGACAGGATATGCCAGCGGTGGCAGGGGACGGGACACTGTAACAGGTAGGGCCTGAGGGATGCAGGAAGAACCTGGCAGCCAGGCCCACTTTAATATGTTGAGTAGACACCTCAGCCATTTTTTCCAGAGTTTGAAACCTAATACTCATAAACACCTTTGGTGAAGTGGTTAGATACTTCACAAAATCAGTAGCCCTCCTATACACAAATGAAAGGGGGGCTGAGAAAGAAATCAGGGAAATAACACTCTTCATAATAGTCATAAATAATGTAAAGTATCTTGGGATAACTCTAACCAAGCAAGTGAAAGACTTGTATGACAATAACTTCAAGTCTTTGAAAAAAAAGAACTTGAAGAAGATATCAAAAGATGGAAAGATCACCCATGCACAGGGATCAGTAGGATTAACACAGTGAAAATGGCCATCCTACCAAAAGCAATCTACAGATTCAATGCACTCCCCATCAAAAGTCCAATACAATTCTTTACACACCTTGAAAGGACAATACTCAACTTTTCATGGGAAAACAAAACCCCAGGACAGCTAAAACAATCCTGTACAATAAAAGAACATCCAGAGAAATCACCATCTCTGATTTCAAGCTGTACTACAGAGCTATCATGGTAAGAACTTCATGGTGTTGGCATAAAAACAGAGAAGCTGATCAATGGAATCTAGTCGAAGACCCATATGTAAATCTACACACCTATGGGAATACGATTTTTTTATAACAAAGTCAGGATTATACAATGGAAAAAAGAAAGAATCTTCAACAAATAAATGGTCTGTCAAATGGATGTCGGCATGTGGAAGAATGCAAATAGATCCATATCTATTGCCCTGCACAAAACTCAAGTCCAAGTGGATCAAAGACTTCAACATAAAACAGATACCTGTTTATGAACCTGATAGAAGAGAAAGTGGGGAATAGCCTTGAACACACTGGCACAGGAGACACTTCCTGGACAGAACACCTATCGTGCAGGCACTAAGATCAACAGTCAATAAATGGGACATCATGAGACTGAAAAGCTCCTGTAAGGCAAAGGACATCATCAATAGGACTAAACAGCAGCCTACAGAATGGGAAAAGATCTTCATCATCTCCACATATGACAGAAGGCTAATATCTAAAATACATAAAGAACTCAAGGAGCTAGACAGCAAAAAACCAAATAACCCAATTAAAAAATGTGGTAGACATTTAAATAGAGAATTTTCAACAGAGGAATCTCAAATGACTGAGAAACACTTAACAAAATGTTCAACATCCTTAGCCATCAGGGAAATGCAAAGAAAACTACTGTGAGATACTGTGGGATGGTCTTTTTGTATGCTGTGAATATGTTTTATTACCATTGGTTAATAAAGAAGCTGCTTTGGCCTATAGCAAGTCAGGATTGAGCCAAGTGGGAAATCCAAGCAGAGATACAGGGAAAAGGAGGATGGAGCCAGGAGCAGATGCCAGCCAGCCACCAGAGGAGCACGATGTATTAGAGCACAGGTAAAGCCATGAGACATGGCAAAACATAGATGAATAGAAATGGGTTAATTTAAGTTGTAAGAGGCCTAATAGTTTATAATTAATATTAAGCCTCTGAGTGATTACTTTAAAAGCAGCTACAGGACCAGGTGGGACAGAAAAGCCTCTGTTTACCTTGAGATTCCATCTTACACCTGTGAGAATGACTAAGATCAAAAACAACTGACAGCTCATGCTGGGAAGATCTGGAGCAAGGAGAACACTCTTCCACTGTTGGTAGGAATGCACAGTGGTACAGCCACTTTGGAAATCAATATCTCAGTTTCTTAGAAAATTGGTAATAGATCTACCTCAAGACCCAGCTATACCACTCCTGGGAATATACCCAAAGGACATTCCATCCTACCACAAGGACACTTGTTCAACTTTGTTCAAAGCAGATTTATGCATAATAGCCAGAACCTGAAAACAACCTAGATGTCCCTCAACCAAAGAATGGAAACAGAAAATGTGGTACATTTACACAATGGAGTATTACTCAGCTGTTAAAAACAATGACATCATAAAATTTGCAGACAAATGGATGGAACTAGAAAAAAAGTCATCTTGAGTGAGGTAACCCAGGCCCAGAAAGACAAATGTGGTATGCACTCACTCATAAGAGGATATTAGCTGTAAAGTAAAGGATAATTATGTTACAATCCATAGACCCAGAGGTTAAGTAACAAAGGAGGTTCAAGGGGGATGCATGGATCTCCCTGGGAAGAGGAAATAGATCTTCCAGGCGGGTTTGGACAGGTGGAGATGGGGACAGACGGGATCAGGTGAGGGGGGTCAGAGGAAGAGAGCACTGAGAAAGACAACTAGTATTGGGGGCATTTAGGGAGACCTAGTGCAGTGGAAACTCCCTGGAATACTAGAGGGACCCTAGTGAAGACTCCTAGTAATGGGGGATACAGAGCTTGAAGTGGCCATCTTCTGTAACCAGGCAAGACTCCCAGCAGTGAGCCTGGGACATCAACCCAGCCACAAAACCTTCAACCCACAATCTGCCCTGCTTGCTAGATGTGCTGGGGTGATGGTGGTGCAGAACCTGTGGGAGTCGCCAGACAATGTGTGGACCAAATTGAGGCCCATGCCATGAGAGAGAGCCCACACCATACACTGCCAGGATGATCAGAAACCAGAGGCAGGATAGCACACAGACCCAGGATAGAACCAAACAGGACTAGCAAAAAGAAAAAAAAAAGTCAATGACATGACTGCTAATGATATTCTGCTATACTCATAGATCGATGCCTAGCCCAACTGTCATCAGAGAGACTTCATCCAGCAACTGATAGGAGCAGATGAAGACTCACAGCCAAACACGAGGTAGGGTCAGGGGAACCCCACAGAAAAGGGGGAAGAAGGCTTGCAGGATCCAGAGGGTTTGAGGACACTATGAAAACATGGCCCACAGAATCAACTAAACAGGGCTCATAGGGCCTCACAGAGACTGAATCAGCAACCACAGAGCCTGCATGGGTCTTGAGTTAGGTCCTTTGCATGTATGTTACGGTTATATGCCTTGGTGTTCTTGTGGGACTCCTAACAGTGGGAGTGAGGGTTGTCTCTGACTCTTTTGCCTGCTCTTGGGACCCTTTTCCTCCTACTGGGTTGCCTTGCCCAGCCTTGATATGAGGGTTTGTGCCTAGTCTTATTGTAACTTGTTATGTCATGTTGGGTTCATATCCTTGGGAGGCCTGCTCTTTCCTGAAGGAAAATGGAGGAGTGAATCTAGGGGAGATGGGAGGGTGGGAGAGGGATGGGAGGAGTGGAGGGAGGGGAAACTGTGGTCAGGATGTAATGTATGAGAGAAGAAAAATAAAGAACTAATAATAAAAGACTATGTCCCCTACCTGTTTACCACTCATCAAGCAGCCTAGGCTAGCAAGTTCCAGGAATCTTCCTGTCTCCACTTCTCCAGAGCCAGGAAAACTGGGTTTGTTCTGCTTTATGCTTTCTGGTTGCTTTGTCTTCTACATGAGTTCTGGGGTTTGCATTCAGGTCCCCATGCCTGGACAGCAAGCCCTTTGCTAAAAGCCATTTCCCAGCTCCCCACGTGGTCTTTTTTAATGCATGCGCCCTCAGCTTTGCTCTAGCCCCTCATCCCTTATTACTTTCTCTAATGGTGTTCACTCACTCTAGTCTCTTCCCTGGCCCCTCCAGTCATTGAAGTTTGCCATCCCCAGGCGAGAGCATCTGTGACACTGCCCTAACTCTGATACCTGGTAGTGTAGAGCCTAGGGCTATTGGGCCTCAGCACTCAGGCAGAAGAGTTATAGCACTCTGCAGCTCTGAGTTAGGTCTTTGTACTTCCCAGACTCTTCCCTCCTAGGCATGATGACGTAATCTCCTTAGGCTTTTTCCTATAAATCCCCTAAAGCCCGCTCTCTATTCCAGTCACAGAGAGTCTCTTCTAGCTCCTGTTTATAGGAAGTGATCTTATGCAGCTTAAGCTTATTTCTAATTCTCTCTCCTTGGTTCCAGGAGGCCGACTGAGGGCAAGGATACTCTTCAGGAGAAAGACTTGAATCAATAATAAGAGAGAGAAGTATTGGAATCATCTAGGTTTCCTAGTGGCTGTACCCAGCAGGCCTGCATAAGAGGATGATTGGACCAAGGCCCGAGTACCAGGTGTTTGTAAGGGTTTGCACTTGGCTGTAACTAGCAAGCGGGAGGTCCTTTGCCCTGCCCCTTGGCATTGTTATAAATAGCCCTTTGGACTAAAGCTCTGGGCCGGTAGATAAGGATCCAGGCCCACCCGGGGCTATCCTGTGTCTCTCTCTGTTTCTCTCCCCTCTTTATTTCTACCTAAATCTCTTATCCCTCCTTCCTCAAGAGTCCCTGAGGTAAATAAATGTGGGAGCTGGTCTCCCACAGGGAAGGGCACAGGATGTAAATGCAGTGGGTACCACAGCCCCACTCCCTTGAGTTTAACTTTAAAAATCTAGGATCCTATTCGGACATCCCCACACTTCTTGGCCTTTAGCACATCTAGTCATTAGTGAGCTCAGACCTAGTTGTGGGCATTGTGTGTGGTTATCTGCTGGGGCTCCTCCTCAGCAGGGGATTTGTGCTCAGTGACCTAAGGGCACACAGCTGCTGAGAGAGTGTCCAAGACACAGGCTCTCCTCACAAAGCAGCTCTGTGTTGCAGGAGTTTCCCCCCACCACACACATGTGCACACAAGAGCTCTGTCTTTAAAGTGGTCTTAGGTCTGGGTGGAACTCCTATAGGGCAGGGAAAACAGCTTCTTTTACAAAAGCTTCCTTTTAGTAAACTTTAGCTCCCTGGCACCTAGAATTTTCTCGTGTGTGTGTGTGTGTGTGTGTGTGTGTGTGTGTGTGTGTGTGTGTATTACAGTTTATTTCTTTTAAACATGACCCAAGCTGATGAGTGTCCTTAAGGATCTTCTGACCAAACAGATAGGCGTGGTCTGTGTTAAGAGAGGCCCATCACAGACCGATCTTTAACTGTAGAGTTTCCAGCTGTGAATTTAGGAGGATTCCATGAACCACATAAGAAATAATTTACCAGTCACTCTCCTTCCTCCCTCGCTCCCTCTCTTCCTTCCTCCTTGCCTCCCTAACTCTCCCCCTCCCCTTCCTTTCTCCATCCTTTCCTCTCCCCCTCTCCCATTCTTTCTTTCATTTCCTTTTTTTTGTTTGTTTGTTTGTTTTTTTAAGATTTATTCTTAACCAGGCATGTGAGCCCCCATCTTTAATCCTGACCCTCAGAGGCTGGCGGATCTCTGAGTTCAAGACCAGCCTGGTCTACATAGTGAGCTCCAGGCCAGTCAAGGTTACACAGAGAAACCCTGTCTTGAAAAACAAAACAAAACAAAAAAGATTTACTTTTAGTGTGTGTGTGTGTGTGTGTGTGTGTGTGTGTGCGTGTGCACGCGCGCATGTGCGCCCTCAAAGGCCAGAAGAGGGTGTCACAATCCCCTGAAGCTGAAGTCGCAGGCAGTTATGAGCCACTCAGTATGGGTGCTGGAAATCAAACTCACATCCTTTGCAAGAACAGCAAGTGCCCTTAATTGGTGAGCCTTTTCTCCAGCCCCACTGCGGTTTGGTTTTTGAACAGGAGCTCTTTGCTGATCCAGAGTTGGCTGTATAGAGTAGACTGGCTTCTAACTGTGGCCATTCCTTCTATCCCAGCCTGAGTGCTGGGATCAGAGCTATATGCCACCACCCCTTGACACCTCTTCATTCTCAAATAGTTCATTTTCCTCCAGGAATAAAGCAGGCCACCCCACTGTGGAACACCAAGGGAGCATATTCCCTCCTAGACTTGCTGCCTGTGGTGGTTTGGTTGAGAATGACCCCATAGGCTCATACATCTGAATGTTTAGTCATCAAGGAATGGCACTGTTTGAGAAGGACTGGGAGGTGTGGCCTTGTGGTAGGAAGTGTGTCCTGGGGGTGGGCTATAAGGTTTCAAACGCACAAGCCTGCTCCAGTCCCTGTCTTTCTTTGCCTGCAGATCAGGATGCAGTTCTCAGCTACTTCTCCAGCACTATGGCTACCTGTCAGTCACCATGATCCCTGCCATGATAATAATGAACTAACCTCTGAAACTATAAGTAAGCCCCAGTTCAACATCTTCTTTTGTGAGGGTTGCTTCAGTCATGGTGTCCCTTTAAGACACCACCCAAATACCCCGTCTTCTCACGTTCCAGAGACTTCTCTCTCCTGTGTTGTTATAGCTGTCACAACGCTGCTGCTGAGATCATCCTGGGCTCAGCTCCTTTTCAGCATATGATGACGTCACGAGCAAAGACAACAAGCTCGTGTCATTCAATTTGCTTGTAATAAAACTTTCAGTGGCATAAGGGAGGTGGGAACATTTGTCCAGGATGCTATAGATTTAACTATTGAGAGGGAACATTGGATACTGCCGAACAGTGGAGTGCCACGGGTAGAGATTTCTTTTCATGCAACTAAAATCTCAGATTCCCAGCCATGCATGATTTACATGTGATGGCTAAGAACCTGCTCATATTCACTATTAATACAAATACTTGAGAAAAACAACTCTTTTGTACCCTTCTTATTATTATCTCCTTTAAAAAAATCTAATGATGGACTGAGAGCCACTAGATTTGAAAGTGTTCTTGGAAAAAGTTGCAATGTGTTGCCCAGATCTCAAGATTTTGCCCTGTGTTGATAAGGGGTTTCTATGGGAGAAAGTTCCATGCTGGGAAAGACAGAACCTAAGTATTTTCATTGTTAAAAATAAATTAAAAATAAAAAAAAAAAAAACAGACACACACTAAGCAGCCTCATACTGCGCCTCCAGCTTTAAAGAGACTCAGCAGTACCGTACAGGAAGAGCATGTCAACGAGAGAGCTGCAGTGGTTAGAATGAGATGTCCCCAGTCTGGGCATTTGAAGACTTGGCCCCCAGTCCATGGCTCTTTGAGGAGACTTTGGAGGTGTGGCCTTACTGGAGGAGGTATGTCACTGGGGTCAGGGTTTGAAGTTTCAAAATACTGTCCTTATGGGGTCACTCTGCTTCCTGTTTGTGGATCAAGATGGGAGCTCCCCTCCTCCACTGTCATAGTGATGGACAGTTATCCCTCCCTCTGGAACTGGAAACCCAACGTAAGCCTTCCATTTCTGAGTTGCTTTGGTCATGATGTCGTATCAGAGCAACAGAAAGATTAGTACAAGAGCAAATGCCCGGAGCTCATTTCTCGTGTCGTATTCCTCTTCAAGCAGAATTCTGTCAGCTGGAAGAGCAGCACCTCTGTCCACATCATACTTCACTCTAGTCTGGACAGACTGAGGGCACAGAGACCCCTGACCTGTCTCCCTAGGCAGCTCTCAAATGAGCTGGGGAGACAGCTCGTCAGGAAAGTGCTTGCCTTGCCAGGGTGAGGACCTGATTTTGTTTTTGTAGATTTTGTAGATTTCTTGTAGATTGTGGTGGATTCCAGAATCTACATAAAAAACGATCTGAGCATGAGGACACATGCTTGTAATTCTTGTGCTAAGGAGACAAAGAGAGGCAGAGCAGGTCCCCGGGGCTCAGTGGCCAGACAGATTTGCCTACTAGTGAGTTCAGGAGAAATGGCTTAGCAGCTATGAACACCGCTTGCTCTTCCAGAGGACCAGAGTTCTGGTTCCAGCACCCATGTCAGGCAGCTTACAATTGCATGTAACTACAGCTCAGATCCAGTGCCCTCTTCTGGCCTCTGTGGCCACTGCCCATGTGGCACACATACATTCACCCATCCATATACACACACATCAATGAAACATAAATGCCAATAAATCTTTAAAAATATTCTAAACATAAATAAACAAAAACCAAGTTGGACAGTGTCTGTTGACCAGCATATGAGGTTGCCCTCTAGATTTGATATATCTAGACTTGATATGTATGTACATTCACGAGAACACACACACACACACACACACACACACACACACACACAGTCTTTGGGGCATTCAATTAGAATATATTATCTTCATGGTGTAATTGTAGAGCATTTAGGCTATTTAGAGCAAAACAAAGAGGTAGAGAAAATGAAAGACAAAGCCGTAGCATCTGGGGATCCATGCTCAATTAGGAAACATTCCCAAACAGCCCAGTGAGATGACAGCTTTCAAAACAGTTAGCACCGAGTTCAACCGGCACTCGGGAAAACAGGTGACTTGTCTGTCACTGAGGATTTGGGAGCTGGACATGAGCTCTGGGGCACAAAGGCTTAAGATCTTGGCTGAAATATAGGTGAAAGAATTGTACCAGATCCAGTTGTCACTGACACCAAATTTTAATTAACTAGAGTTCAACTACTGACAGCTTTGTACATAGCTGACATACAGTGAAGGAATTCACAAACAAATTGAAGCTGGAGATAAAAATATTCTAATCCTATTACATATGCCTTGAGATTAGATCTCTGGCACTCTGCCCCTGGAACATCCCTTAAGTTATTCTCACCAACCTGAATGTACAAATCAAAAACTTTCTGTCACTTACCTTCATAGCAACTACCAAGAAATACTTGCTTTAATGTGATAGTAAGCTAGTTTTGATTCACACTGCAATAAAACTTTAAGATTGAATGCAGATTGTGCCTTCAAGTATACATCCTTAACCCAAGTGTGAGACCTTAGCAAACTTCCAGCCTCAGCTGTTCTGTTGAATTCCATTCATTTATACAAAGGCCATAAACTACATGCCCTGGTTTGAGCCGGTGCCCAAGCCAGGCAGGAAGACTATGGCAGCCGCTCACCTGTTTTCCCATGTCAGTTTCCTTTCTGTGGCTGTGATAAAATACTCAGACGAAAACAGCTTAATAGAGAAGGATTCTGTTTAACAGCCAGCTGGTCACATGTCACCTGCAGTTGGGAAGAAGCTGAGTGAAGCCAGACTATAAAACCTCAAAGCTCACTCAGCAATGTACATCCTCCAACAAGGTTCCACCTTCCAAACCAGTGCCGCTGGTTGAAGACCAAGTGTTCAAACACATGAGCCTATGGGGACACTTCCCATCCCCACATTCATCACCGTGTTTTCCTTACTTCTCCCCCATTAATCCCTTGGGATATACTGTTAAGGCTAAGAGATCAATGCCCAAGCAACAGCACTAATAGACAGCTCATATCTCTAGTCCAAAAGGAAGCAGGAGGAGGAATATCATTCCCAGAACCTCCAGGATAACAGCAGTCCAGAAAGAGAAGCCACCTGGCAATATCTGTAGTTGAAGAGGTCTCAGCCACTGCGAGATGATGGCCAGGGTCTTAGAGGATGGGAATCTGAAGGTTTTAGTTGAGGCCTCTAAGGGGGGGACACTGAGTAACTGAATAATCAAGACTCCAGTAAGACGATTGAGATCCAGGACGAAGAAGGCACAAGGTGTCGCAAGAGTAAAAATTTAGGCTTGTGGCTAAAGAGATAGAGGTGTGGCCATTTTAGACTGGTCCCCTGGAGAAGGTATCTAGCTCACTCCTCCTGGGAAGGAGAACACAGAGAAAGCACAGGACTGCTCGAAAGCTCCTGTGATGGTTGTCTTAATTCTCAGAACAGGGGCCAACAAAACAGATTGCTCTGGAGTCAGATCACATGTCAACACTGTCACAAGTCAGTGTGAATTAACTCAGGGCACGAGAGCCAGCTCGCATCTTCTCACACTAGTCACTGGCTGATCTCCATGCGTGACCTAAACTCCCAGGCACGCCCAGATCTCAGCCCAGATCTCCGCTCATCCACGCGATGCTGATTCTGGAGCATAGGGGACGGAGAGCTTACAGAATCATTAAGGGTTCCACCCAGATTTCAAAGGAAAGCCCGAGAAGGCCTGGCAACGTCTATGAGTTTGGGGTTGCCTTCAGACTATCCCTTCCAAGGGGATTTGCAAGAATTTCTCTGTCTGTTTCCTAGCCATGAAGGTGTCGGTGGCTCCACTTTGTCACACCCTCCCTGTCATGAAGGACTGAAACCTCCGTGTGCCAAAGCCAATCTTTCCTCCCTGCAGGTGTTTTGCTCAGGTGTTTGTCCCAGTGACGGAAAGTCTGAGTAATCCACCGTGAGATGTCCCACAGCAGATGCTGTGTCTGCCTAGATGCCAGATATGAAGGTAGTGAGTGTCGAAGAGAGAGATGGGGGCTAGAGATAGGTCCACCTCCATCCCAGAATTAAATGAGGTTGTCTTGAGTTGGGAAGATTAGACACCATGGAAGGAGGAATGAGAAAGGGAGTGGCTGGGGCCTTGAGTTTTGGCATGGTAACAAAATGCCCAATGTCTGGACAGGCCTTAGGAAAGAAGTAATAGGTCAGCGACATCAAACATTATTGGAGAAATTGATAAACCACAGCTAGAGAAGAGAACTTCCGTTTCAGCATCAGAGATGCTACTCTTCGTGTGAGCCAAGGTCCTTAGGTGTAATTTTAAAAATGATTAGCTGGCTTAAGTAAAAGGTAATTTTACTTTTACCATCTTATAGAATCTAAGAAGAGCCGGTTTCTGAGGTTAACAGGAGCTATGGTCCAGTCTCACACTGACAGATGTGTTGGGAGCACAGTGCCAGTGTGTAACAGTGTCTACTGAGAATTGAGGGCAGAGAATTTCAACTTTGGCCACCCACTGAAATTAGATGAAGGACTGTAAAATGCTATCGACCAGTCCCTGTCCCTAGAGATCAAAATTTTTTAATACACTGCATCAGAGTTTGGCTTAGAGCTTTTTAAAGAAGGGAGTTTATATTTAGAGTGGGTCAACTTCATTATGAATAATTCGTATGGTCTCAAGTGCCCTAATTCTGGAAGTGTATTCTACATCTCCTTTAGTGCTGTGGGGACCAGACGACCCTTTCCACTGCTTCCCACACTTCTCAGTCTGCTGCCTAGTGCTTAGCTGTCCTTTACACAAACTGCAACATTTCCTCAGAGCAGGTCTGGCTAACCCTTCACTGTTCTGATGCTCAAGGAGGTTTGAGGTGAGCCCCTTCGTGATTGGGTTATGGATTCCAGAGCTCTTCGGTGTAAAGAACGCAAAATTTTGAAAGTGTTTGGCATTTTCTCTAGCCTGTATGGTGGAAGGTTTCTTTCCTTGTTTTCTTCCTGTCTCCTTTCTTCTTTCTTTCCTCCAGCTGGGCTCTCAGTCCAGTGCACCATGCATGCTAGGCAGGTTCTCTACCACTTAGCTACATGTAGAGATTTTCTGTGTTTCAAATAGGATCTCTCCATGTAGCTTGAACTGGTTTCAAACTCACCATCCTCTTGCCTCTGCCGCCTCAGTTCTGGGATTCCAAGTGTTCAGCACTGAATGAAATGAGGACCTAACCGCTCCAAAGTGTGGCTGAGGAGAAGAATTTTATTGTAGACATGAGGAGAGGAGAGCCAGAGGCATCTGGAGGACTCCTGATTGAACTGGGCCATTCGTGGGGGTGAGAGGCGAAGAGAGGAGCGGGTAAACAGATAAACAGAGGAGTCAAGGACTAAGAGAACCGAGAGAGAGAGAGAGAGAGAGAGAGAGAGAGAGAGAGAGAGAGAGAGAAGAACCAAGAGAGCTCATAGCTGAAAATTGCAGGGTTGTTATAGGAATCAGAAGCTGGGGGAAGGGAGGCAGAGCCCCTGGGCTGAAGAGGTTTAGGGTAAGGAGGGAATGGGTCAGGCAGGATTACTCTGTAACAGGCACTTGGAGAGGCCAGCATGCATACACTTTGGTGTGCTAGTAGGCATCTCAAGACAGCCTTTCTTCCTGAGTTTCATTTGAACCTGACAAACACCATGCATGCCTGGCATTCGAGGAGTTGGGAGTGTGGGTGAAGCGGAGAGTATGGCACTGCACACATAACTGGCATTTGCAGAGGGCGGTGCTTGTGGCTAAAGAGATAAAGGTGTGGCCATTTTAGACTGGTCCCCTGGAGACGGTATCTAGCTCACTCCTCCTGGGAAGGAGAACACAGAGAAAGCACAGGACTGCTTGAAAGCTCCTGTGATGGTTGTCTTAATTCTCAGAACAGGGGCCACTGATGCTCCTACCCTGAACCTCAGTTTTCACGTGTGACCGAGACTCGGGCCAAGTCCCAGCAGCCTCTGCTCACCTTCCCGTATTGCATCATGCTTTATACCTGGAGGCCTAGATGCACCAATCTATATTCTTTATGGCTAAAATTCAGACTTCATGTCCCCAGTGATCTACTCCTGAGCTTGACTGACTTGGAAATTTGAAACTATGTTTTAGTAGTCTTTTCTTATTACCAAGACAAATTACAGAAAATGCAGATTCTTACAGGGCTGTGTGTGAAGGAATAAGGAATAGAACTAGCCACTTGCCAGAGTAACCACTGTTAACATTAGCATTTATCCTCTCAGTCTTTTTCACTGTATTTGTGGAAAAGTATTTAGATAAGTGAGTGTTGCAAGCATGCCTAGGGCCCTAGGTTCAATCACAGCTACTGAAACAAAACAACAGAGCCTTAAAAAGAAAAGCTTTAGTATGTACATGGATGGACTATACACGTGCTTCTTAGGAGAAACTTCATGTACAGAAAATAAGCCCAGAACGGAGAGGATCTCCCAGAGACTCATCTCTCAAAGCCAGAACACATGAAAGCCAGGACTGAGGAGAGCAGGAAGCTTCTCTTCTCATCGGCAAGGAAGGAAGGAGTTCTGCCCGAGTGGCAGAGGCAGAGGAAGCCAGCGTCGGGTGCCTGGGGTGCTAGGCCGTTTCCCCATTCTTCCTTCAGACCCACCACAGGTCAACAGGAAACGGAAGTGCTGGGAAGACTGCTGAATTTCTACCAGGAAACACAACTGTTGAGGAGCCCCAGCCCCGCCTGCCCGCCGGAGCTGGGAGCCCGGAGCCTGTGACTGGGGAGATGCCGCTCTAATCCTGGAGTGCCAGGCCTGTTTGAACCAATCAGAACCACTCTGCTCTTGAAGCCGGGGAAGGCTTCTGCCTCACCATGGCAACTGACTCCCTGCCCAAAGGGAAACTCAGGCCTCGGGTTTGCTTTCTTTCTGCTCAGTGTCTGATGGCTGAAGACTGACTATGTCCCTTGCTCCTCTTTTAGCCCATGTGAGGAAAGTCTCCCGAATGGCAATGTTGAGATGGAGCAGCATTAAATACATCGCTATTTTTGTCTGAAAACAATCTCTCTCTCTCTCTCTCTCTCTCTCTCTCTCTCTCTCTCTCTCTCTCTCTCTCTCCCATCTTTGGATGCAAGCCAGGGCAGCAATTTTCACTGGAGACCGCCAAGGCTCCAGCTAGTGTTCCCTGGAGAGTCTGTTCTGCTTTAACTTCGCTTGGCAGGAGAAGAGCTAGGGCTCGGCTTTCCATTCTGCTCCTCACGAAGGTTAGCAGCACAGTCTGAAAGTTCCTTCTATGTTGGTACCAAAGCTGCAGATACCGTGGGAACAGTTATCAGCTTCAGCTGATGCTCTCTCCATTGGTAATTTTGTGTTGAAGCACTGGCCTCATTTTGAGACCTGAATAGACAACAGTTGGTTAGAAAACAGTATCATTGATTATGATGGGAACTTTTAGGAAAAGAAGAGATGGAAAGTCTTTCCAGTGTGTGTGTGTGTGTGTGTGTGTGTGTGTGTGTGTGTGTATGTAACATTCATGTATGCATTAATTCGACAGCTATGTATTAGGACCAGGAAAAGGCTCAGTAGAACGCTTGTTTTCAAGCATGAGGATCTAGTCCAGATCCCCAGCACACATGTAAAAACACATGCCTGAAATCCCAGCACTGGAGAGGTGAAGGAGACAAGGGGATCTCTGGTCTTGTAAGCCAGCCAGTCCACCTGAACAAGTGAGCTCCACTTTCAGTGAGACACCCTGTCTGTCTCGAAAAATAATGTGGAGAGTAACTGAGGAGGAACTCAAAACCAACCTCTGGCCTCTACAATCACACATGCACACACACAAACATGTATACACATATTCCACATACTCATACACACACACTTACACATCAATGGTGTGTTGAGCTTTGCCATAGTGTGGAGCCCTATAGAAAATATAACGGTGGAAAGGGAGAAACACCTGTCTTCCTGCTGTCTAGGTGGGAGACACAGAAAGCGTGTTCACGATCAAGCATGTAATTAAAGACAAATCCTGTGAACAAGTCTGTAGTTAAGAGGATCAAGAGAGAGTCCTGGAGCATGTGATATGGGAGCCAGCCTTTGCCAACATGGAAGGATTGGCATGAAGCAATTCTAGTTCAAGGAAACCGTATAAACAAAAGCTGTGGGGTAGAAAGTTGAGTCTGTGGCAAACTGCATGATTTAGTGTCATGTGCTTAAAGGTAAGAATAAGAAATAGGCTCAGGGCTGGGGTGGAGCTCAGGTGGTAGAGTGCTTGCCCAGCAGACAGAGAGTCCTGGCTTCAGTCCCCTAGCACCAACTGAACATGGTAGTTAAGACCTGTAATTGCAGCGCCCAGAGGTAGAGGCTACAGAAGTTCAAGTTCACCCCCAGCTACATAAGGAATTCCAAGCCATCCTGCCAAAAGAGAGAGAGAGAGAGAGAGAGAGAGAGATTGATTCAGGGTGCAATATTTTCAGGGTTCTTGAATGTCAAACTAAGGAGTTGGGTTTTATTCCAGAAGCTACACAATAACATCAGAGCAAAGAGTTAACATGGGAATGGGAGGATGATGGGAGTTGGAAGAGCGCAGGTCATGAGAGGTGGGGACGGTCCTGGCACAGTATGGGCAGGACAAAGACAGGTTAACTGAAAAGCAGGGGCAAAACATTCAGTTTCCAGCTAATTCGATGTAGGGGTAGTTCGTGTCCTTCACACGGTTCTGTGTACAGTAAATAACTGGGCCTTTTTGCCCCCGGCATCTCAGATGAAAGTGTCCTCCGGTTCAGTTGCACTGATTCTAATTACTGCTTCCTCCACTGTTCTTGTCCCCACCTCACACATAGGGCAATGTAGCAACGACATTCCCAGGTCAGTGACTGTCAAGCTTTAGAGCGTTAAAGTCACCTGGAGGCTTTGTCAGAACGCAGGCTGTGATATTTTAAGAAATTGAATTTCTGAGCCGAGAGGCAGCTCACGTAGTAGCTCGTGGTACCTGCCCAGTGTGCTGGAAGTCCTGGTTTCTACCCCCAGCACCAAATGCACTGGATGTGGTGGCACATGCCTGTAACTCCAGCACTTGGGAGGAATCCACAGGAAACTCAATTTAAGATCATCCCTGGCTGTACATGAGTTTCAGGCCATCCTGGCCTACATGAGACCTTGTCTCAGAGGGTGAGGAAGGAGGAAGGGAAAGAAAACACTGGATTCCAGTGAGTGTCTAAGACAGTGATTCTCAACTTAATTCTGCAATCCTTGAACAGAGTTCCTCATGTTGTGGTGACCCCCAGTCATAAAACTATTTTGTTGCTACTTTGTAACTGTAAGTTTGTTTCTGTTTTAAATCATAATGTAAATATCTGTGTTTTCCAGTGCTCCTAGGCAATCTCTGTGAAAGGGTCATTAATCCCCAAAGGGGTCATGACCCACAGGTTGAAAACAGTTGCTCTAAAAGCTGATGGTGTGGCTGTTCCGGGGACAAAACTTGGAGTCCCTCTATTCCAGGCCTCTTATGGGTACCTTTGTAACTATGAGGCAGGGACAAGAACAGCAGAGAAAGCCACTGACCCAGAAGACACTTGTCTTGTTCTTTGGACTGACATTATTGTAAATGTCTGGGACAAAGAGGCGTAGTTATTCACCGAACACAAAACACTGTGAAGGAAGTGTCGTGATGTAACCTTCTAATCACAGCTACAGTTGGGATCAGATCTGCCTCTGCCTCGTGCACTACTGATTTAATTCCTTGAAGTCTTTGATTATTCTGGGTTATGCTGATTATTCTTTCTATATTATTTTATATTAAAATTGGGATAACACTGACCACTGCACAGTGGTGTGAGGGACAAACATAGAAAACCACAGAAAGTATTTGGCTGTATGCCAAGATGGATATAAAATGAAATATGGACCTAGGAAATGTGTATGCCATTTATGAGAGCCTTTGTGTGATAGAAAATAAGGCAAGGAGATCGAAGGACCTAGACTGCCAACATTGGGGAGGTGGAGGCAGGAGGATCAGAAGTTCATGGTCAATCACCAGTTACCCAAGTGAATTCAAGATAGCCTGGGCTACGTGAGACGCTGCCTTCAACTAAACAAGTGAATAAAACACACAGAGAAATTTCATTCTTCCTACTTTCTGTTTGGTTTTGGTTTGCTTTTTGGGTTTTTTTTCCTCCTACAATCTTAGGCTGTTCGGTTGCTGTAACAGTGTACCACATGGGGCTGGCAATGGGACTGTCTGGGAGAGTGCTTGCCTAGCATGCATGAGGCCCTGGTTTTCACCAGCAGCACTGCAGAGCCTGGACAAGGTGGCACAGGCTTATGAGACCAGCACTCAGGAGCACCAGGAGTTCAAGGTCGTTCTCAGCTACATAGACAATCTGACCTGCCAGGTTAGGTTTGTGTCCAAGAAAATGAATAAACAAAAAAGAATACCAGGGGATGGTGAGCTCCATGAAGCAATGTGGAGCAGTGTGTGGTGAATTTTTTTTTTCTATACCAACCTTTCCTGAGGCAGCCAAGTGGTCACCTCTGAGTCACCATCTGGCCTGTCAGACCCTTGGGGACACCAAGGACCCCCGGGGTGGTCATAGCTTTGGATTAAGCATTGTCTTTCTGTAGCTCTCTGCAACCATCAGCACACAGTCCCCAAAGAACATGGGAAGATTCATCTTCAGGGGATTTTTCTGCTGGCTGGTAGAGTGTGAGGAAGAGGGCAGGAGATGGTACCTGGATGAAGAGAGAGGAAGTCAACAGTCCAAGAGGGAAGGGAAGCTTTTCTTTGGACTTTTGTGCCTCCCACCCCCACCCCATTAGCACAGTTGTCTTTGTGGGTCTTGAGGCTTTGAGTCTCCCATGAGGACACAAGCTCAGAGGATTTTCCCGATGCAACTGTCTGGGGCTTGTCCCCGGTGAAGAAATCAGCAAGCCAACATTTTTCTTTAACCAGATAAGTCTGGTGCTATACCATCACCAGATGGGAAGCAGAAGGCGGACTTGGCAGGCAGTCCTGTAGGAAGGGCCATCTCAGGTTGAGCCTGTGTCGTGGGAACTTAATGACAAGCAAGGCCCCAATGCTCCCTTGAATCCCCACCCTGAGGAAAGGGCTTGGGAGTCAGACACACTTCAGCTCAGCTTGCTGCAGAGGAATGGAGGAGGGAGCCTTGAGGAGAACAGACAGTACAGAGGGCTTTGGCTGCTCTGGGCCCATCAAGGTGAACATTGCTGTAGGTTAGCAGAACTCCACTCATCAGTTGAGAAGGGAAGTGGTTGTTTAAACCAGATGATCGTTTGCTGTGGCAGGCACCGTCCTATGCATGGTAGGTGTTTGGCAACATCTCTCCCCGTCATTACACTTCCTCTTTGGTTAAATCCATAACCCCAACATGTCTAGACGTTGCTGATAGCCCAAATCACATGGCCCGAGACCTGCTGAGCTCTGGTGCTGAGCTCTGGTGCTGAGCTCTGCTGGAAACACTTGGAGAACGCTTGTCTATTTCCTGCTTCTAGAAAGGATTAATACTCCCAATGAAAGGACAAATCGGGATATTTGGAGGTATAAATGGAGTTTGATCTCAAAACCTCAAGCACTGAAAGGCAGGTGGGAGATGATGAAATAAGACCCACTTTTTTTTTTTTCAGTTAAAGAAAAGGAGACAAGAAACATGTGATTTGCCTCAAGCCCTAAGATGAGTAAGGGAGAGAAACATGAATTTAGGATCTGACCTTTAGGAAAAGACAAACAACTTCATCACCCCTGTCCTCCTAAACTCCTTCAACCCTGGATCTTCAAGGGAACAAGTGTTACTTGTTTTGGAAGCTGGTGAAACATCTCACCAGGGGCCATGTGGATGTCCGTGGCCCGTGCTCCTGCAGAAGGCCATGTGGATGTCTGTGGGCTGGGCTGCCACCGGAGACCATGCTGAGATCAGTGGTCCGTGCTGACCCTGGAGGCCAGGTGGGTGTCCAGGATCTGTGCTCCCACTGACTGTAAAGGACAAGGAAGCTTCTCCTGCAGTGGCATCGATGACTGCAGACTCACAGTTGAGAAAGAGGGACATAGAAGGCTTCTGTGACAACCCCCACCCCCAAAATAACAGCCTAGACAGGAAGACAGGAAGCCATAAAAAGAACTCTTTGGTGCCTGTCCTGGATCTC